>PVJH01000749.1:0-267238 GCA_004026705.1 Nesogale talazaci
TTTTTTCTACTTGGGTTATTTAAATAAAAGGATGAGGGGTAATTCCTTCTTGGAGGAGGCGTTCTCTCTCTCCCTCCCTCCCTCCCTCTCTCTCTCTCTCTCTCTCAGCTCACTTCATTATTGGAATCTTTCTGACAACACTCGCTGCCTTAGAGACTTGACTGACAAGGCTGGCTCCCTGTGAGACATCCTGAAGAGAAGCCACATGAACCTACCCTGATGCAGCAAGGAGGCTGGACCTAGGGAAGCCATGTGGAGACTCCTGAGATGCTGACGCTCCCACTGGATCCAAAGACGTTCTACCCACTGGCTCATGATTATCCTGCATTTGGTGTCATTGCATGTGTTTCGTGAGTCTGAAGGACTTGGTAGATTGCTGTTGGACATATGGGCTAACACAGGACTTATGGCCTTGATAAGGACTGGGCTGGGATGTTTGCCTAATGTACAATTACCCTTTATATAAAATTCTCTCTTATATACATATGCATGTTTATGAATTTGTTTCTCTGGTCTACCCAGACTAACACAATGAGGTTTTCTGCTTCTGTAAACGGTTACAGTTTCAGAAACCCACAGAGAGAGTTCTACCCTGTTCTACAGGTTTACCGTGAGTTTGAAGCAACTTGATGACAGTGAGTTTAGTTTTTGGTTTAGTTTATGGCTACATCACATTAGACTTATTGGATGTTCATCTCTTTATTGATGGGCATTCATATTCTTTCTACTTTTTTAATATTGCAAAGCATGCTTTAATATATTAACATAAATATCTGTACTATTTCTGATTTTTTTTAATGATAGAGCTTTTAAAAAGTATTAAATTAAATGACAAACATTTTAAAGTTCTTTTTTTTTCTTTTTAGGGCATCATTGCCCTCTGGTGGTGGGAGTAGGAGGTCCAGCCTTGCTGCTGGATTTGAACCTCCAACCCAGTGGGCCACAGTCTTGCGCACAACCACTAAGCCACTGGGGCTCAGCCCTTAAAATACTTGATAACCCACTGCCAATAAGTTGATTCCAACTCATATAATGATCTTGTTTAACGTTTCTGATTTATAGGAGCTGACAATTTTATCTTTTCTCCTGCTGATCGGCTGGTAGGTTTGTACCACCATCATTTACTGCCAACCTGCTGGCTAACAGTCCATCTCCCAGCCAGCAGCACTTCCATGCATAATGCCAAATTGTTTTCCAGAAAGCTCCTTTCAAGCGATGGGGGTACCCCCTGTGACATTCACCAAGAGTGTAAGAAAGCTAATTTAAAAAGAAATTTCCCTGATAAAACATATTCAATTAGTAAAATAAATTGACCTGGGTGGAAGTAGCCAGATCAAAAATATGCTGTATGCTTCCTCTAGAAAATGAAAATTCAGGGCTGAGCCCCGGTGGCGTAGTGGTTGTGCGCGGGGCTGCAGCCCACTGGGATGGAGGTTGGATTCCAGCTCCACGGAGCAAAGGCTGGGCCTCCTACTCCCACCACCTGAGGGCAGTGATGCCCCAAAAATGAAAATGAAAATTCAGAGTGACAGAAAGTAGCTCAATGGTTGCCTACCACCAGTGAGGAAGTGGCAGCAGAGAAGGATTTTAGAGACACCAGGAAACTTTGGGGGTGATGGCTATGTTTACTATTTTGGTCATAGTGTGATTTCATGGATATATATATGTCAAACTCAGCAAATTGTGCACTTTAAAAATGTGATGTGGCTGAGACCCGGTGGCATAGTGGTTGTGCGGGACTGCGGCCCACTGGGTTGGAGGTTCAAATCCAGCAGCAAGGCTGGGCCTCGTACTCCCACCACCAGAGGGCAGTGATGCCTAAAAAAAAATAATAAAAATAAAAATGTGATGTATGTATAGTATACCATTTTGTTGTTGCTGTTGAGTGCTGTTGAGATGGTCCGACTCATACAACCATTCTCAGAATTGTTGCCACTTGATCCCATTGTTACAGTCTCAGTGTCAATCCATCTCATTGAAGGTCTTGCTCTGACCCTCTATTGTACCAAGTATGATGCTCATTTCCTCTCGGTTTTGGTTCATCCATATAAGATGTCCTAAGCATGTAGTAATCAATTACACTTTACTAAACATGTTTAAAAATTAAGAAATAATTTTTAAGCCCCGGTGGCGTAGTGATTGTGTGCGGGACTGCGGCCCACTGGGTTGGCAGTTCAAATCCAGCAGCAGCTCTCCGGGAGCAAGACTGGACCTCCTACTCCCACCAGACGGCAGTGATGCCACCCCCCAATTAAATAAAAAAAAATTGCTTTAATAACAAACCGAGTGTGAAGGAGCCCTGAGAACGTAGAGAGTTATGCATTGAATTACTAACTGCAAGGTTTGAGGTTCAAAGCTGTCAGCAGCATCTCAAGAGAAAGAGGAGGCTTTCTGCAGATAGTGCTAGAAACTCAAAGGGACAGTTCTACTCTCTGCGGCATAGCTACTGAGAGTCTGAAGCTATTTGATGGAGTGGTGCTTTTTCTTTTCTTCAGTTTTAGTGAATGTGGACCTTTCTCCCATATTTTAATATTTGGTATACACATGTATGATTTTTCAATGTGGTTCATTCTTCTCCCTGGATCTTAGCATTCTTACTTTTGGGTTATGTGAATTCTTTATATACTAAGATTAAATCAGCCATTGAAGCGCTCCAGATTTGGGGGGGGGGGGCATCACAGCTCTCCGGTGGTGGGAGTAGGAGGCCCAGCCCCACTGCTGGAACTGAACCTCCGTCCCAGTGGACCACAGTCCCGCGCACAACCACTACACCACCGGGGCTCAGCCCGATTTCTTTTTTCTGTATCGGTAATTTTTCTTTGTTACAACATGCTTCTGACAGTACTCATTTATTTATGCAAGAAAATTTTAATCAAAAGGGATAGCCTATAACTATACAAATCTCTAAATGACCCAAAACAAAAAACCGAACTCACTGCCAACAAGTTGATTCAGGCTGCTAGGGAATCCTTTAAGGCAGGGTAGACCTGCCCTACCGGTTTTGGACACTGTAATTCTTAATGACAGTGGAGAGAGAGCCTTGCACATCTCCTGTGGGGCAGCAGAGGTTTCCAACTGCTGACCTTCTAGCTAGCAATCCAACCAGGAATCACGGTGCCACCAGGAGGCAGTATTATTTGATTAGCTTTGAGGTAACCAGGTCGTTAAAGTTACATCAAAATTAGGAAATGAAAGGGTGTGAAGCAATCAAGCCCTTCGGAATTCTAACCTAGATCATCTTGCGCGTTGGCTTTCATGATTTGGAGTTAAGGTCTTAAGTCAACACAGCATACTAACCTACAGGTTCCTAAACTGATTTGAGCTACCGCCACCTTTTCAGGAAAAAAAATAAAATTAATCAGCGTCTCCGCCCTACCCCATCTCCAAATCACTCCAGCCCCACCCACCACGCCCACGCTCAGGACACTGAACAGATAGAGATGAACGCCCCTTCTTTCAAATAGGTCACAGCACGGCTCTGGGAGATCAGTTGGGAGGAGTGACTGCCTACGAGGGCGCACGCCGTTACTGCCTCTCCTAACTTTCTGGGGCTCCTCCTGCGGCAGCCCCCAGGAGAAGGCCGAAAGGTGTACTGCCGCGGATGAGCTCACGCTGGCATGACGTCACGAGCCCATGACGTCAGAAGGCGGTTGCCACGGGGACCGTTCGCCACCGACGGCAGAGTCGTGAAACCCCCTCGCTCCGTCTCGGCTTCGGCCTCTGCAGAGCCGGAGCTGCCGGAGAAGCGTTCCCCTTAAGGGGGCCTCCGGGGGAGGAGTCGGGCGGCTCCGCCTGGAGCTCCACCTCCGCGGCTCGGCGTCCGGAGCCCCGGCCTGGAACGGCGAGCGGCGGCCACTGCTGGCGGGAGGCTGCGGCAGCCGCGGACGGCGAGCCCGGGTCTCCGTGGCTCGGTGCAGGGCCCGGAGAGGGGATCCGCCATATTGGAAGCGCAGACGAGGGCGTCTGGGAGCGGCGGCGCGAGGCGGGTGGAGGCGGCGACGCTGCGGGGGTCGGGGAGGAGTCGCCTCTCCCGGGGCCCTCACTCCGGCGACGTGAATGAGCCGCGCTCGCTAGTCTCCTCCCGGCCCACCCCGTCCACTTTGTGCCGCCGGCCCACGGCTGGGAGCGGGCTGGCGCCGGCCGCGGCACGATGTTCTCCAAGAAGCCGCACGGGGACGTGAAGAAGTCCACCCAGAAGGTGCTGGACACCAAGAAGGACGCGCTGACCCGCCTCAAGCACCTGCGCGTCGTCATCGGTGAGGGGCGCGTGGAGGCCTGGGTCGCCCGGCCCTGCTTCCTCCGGGACCTGCGCGGACGCCCCGGGGACCCGACGCGGGGCGGGAGCCGAGGGCGAGGCTTCGCCTCTGCAGCGGCCGGGGGGGCGGGGGTGGGGGCGGCGGGCGAGCGGGTAACGTGGGGCCGGGAAAACTTGGCCATCGGCCCCCGGCCGTCCCCGTGGCCGGGGCGAGCTAATTGAATGACTTGCTCGCGTTCGGCAGTCCTCCCTCCCCAAGCTTCGATCTCTGAGACTTTGGAGAGAGTTGGCGGGGCTCGAGCTGTGGGTAGGCTGCGCTGGCCGCGAGTCCGCTCCCCAGTGAGCAAAACAAAAACAAAACCCACACCAACGAAACTCGGAGACGATGCGAACCTGAACGTCCCACTTCAAGTTTCTTGGCCGCATGGGTGCAGGAGGGCGCAGTTGCTCCCTCCTTGGGAAGTGGGTGGTTCTCCACGAGGCGGGGGGCAGAGCCCCGCCCTCTGACCGGGCGCTCCTCTTGGTCTTCACGGTCATTGAGAGGGAGACCCATTGAGTAGAGGGCTCAGCTTGCCTTGCTTCCCGAGGATTGCGTTTTGCTTTGACGTTGCCGACTTACCTGTTTTGTTGGCACATCAGGCAATGCTCTGAGTTTGGGATTTAATGAATAGTCAACGAAGCTTTTTGGATACTGGGCTCATGGTGAACATTTCAAAGCCTGAGAAGAGCGCTCGTAGTACTTAGGGGGCCTTGACGGAAATGTGAGGTCAAGAGGAAAGTGAGCTCACCTGGGTTGCTCCCTGAGAGCCCTTGAGTTTACCTGTGTTTACTCAGAGCGTGCAAAGTGAATTAGAGGGGCGCGGGACTGCGGCCCACTGGGATGGAGGTTCCATTCCAGCTCCACGGAGCAAAGGCTGAACCTCCTACTCCCACCACCTGAGGGCAGTGATACCCCCCTCCCCCCCAAAAAAGTGAATTAGAACCCAGGTGTTGGAATCCTACTTCACAGCATTATCTCAAGCTGCCTTCCCAAAGACTGTTTATTTCGCAAAGTGATGTTTACGAGTGATAAATGCGAGTGTCTTAATGGAGGTGCATGCCTCTCAACTGATACCCATGTTGGTATGGCTGGTGTTCACAAAGTGATTTTATGTAACTTTTCAGAATCTTCTCAGTCTAGAGGTAGCTTTTTTTTTTTTGCGGGGGAGAAATTTGATGGTTGGAAAAGTGAATGGTCACCCAACTAAGTAGAGGCTGAGTCAGAAGAGGAACCTGGCCTCAGTGACTCTTCTGCATTTTAGGGATGTGTGTGTGTGTGTGTGTGTGTGTGTGGTGTGTGTTTCCTACATCACTTAGAAAAGCTAATTTATCACAAGCCAGCTGCATTCCCCCCACCCCCTTCCCTCTGGAGTGGGATCGAGGAGAGAAATAATCCAGTTTGACAATGTAAAACTAAGTTGTTTTCAAGAAAATAAACATCTTCTAAATATCATTCAGATTATGATCTTGTCTAATCTAATGAGAAGTAAGTCATTGCAGAGACAATTTAACTGGAATGGGACATAGGCAATTCATAAGGCTGTAGGAAAAGATATATCACATATAATATTTTTTAAAAATTGAAAATAGTGGGATTTGACATCTATCTGGGACAAACTAGGTTATGTTAAGGCAGAGCTATAAATCTGAGTTCCAGAAGAGTATTCAGATTTCGATGGTTGGTGCTGTCGTTCTTTAAAGCACAGTTAAGGACTGATTCATGTATACTTTGGCATAGAAATGTTTTCCATCTGGGAGACCTGGTCTAAATTAAGAGGTCACACGTCAGATGTTTTGCAGGGCCTGGCTTCCTCCATTTGAAAACAAAACAATAATAAAATTTTTTTTAAAAAAGCAAAAAACTCTTTTGCTTCTAAGTAATTTATGGACTTTTAAAAAATGGATCTTGTGAGGGGGCTTCAAAAATTTGAAAAATTTGAAAAAAATGGAACTGAAAGGTAACAACTCTTTTCTTAAACATTAAAAAAAATTTATTTTTGGCATCACTTCCCTCTGGTGGTCGTGGGAGCTACCCAGTGCTGCTCCTTAGAGCTGCCCCTGGATTTGAACCACAAGCCGGTGGGCCACAGTCCCACACTCAACCACTTAGGCCACTGGGGCTCAGCTCTCCTTAAACATTTGAAACCCCCTCCTATGCTAGTGTGTGTTCAAACATTTCAAATATCCTTAAGAACTTTCAGTGCTTTCCCACTCCCTGACTCATGAGTAGTTCCCAGACATTTGGCAGTTTCTGAAATATCTTTGGTTATCACCACTGGTATGGAGAAGCTGCTACAGGCATCTTGTGGGTAGAGACCAGGATGCTGCTAACCACCTTAGGTTCCTATGCTAGCAGGGATAAAATTGATAAACTATTTGAAAATGCTGAGTAAAACATGGACTTCCAAATGCTACATTGCAAATGCTGTGCTGTTCTTAGGTGTCCAGAGTTGATTTCAACCTTGTTTACCCCATGTATGCAGAGTAGAACTCCCCCATATGATCCATCCCCCACTGCCCCAAGCTATAATCTTTTTATTTTCCTTCAAATATTTTATTGTTTGGGGTGGGAGTTTAAGTACTCATTTAATAACTTTTTAAATGTAATTCTATGACATTGGTTACACTTTGTTCAATGTGTCAGCATTCTCATTATTTCTATTCTTTCTGTTCTATTTCCATTAATCTACTTTTCTTACCCCTTAGCATCTCACCTTTATTTTAGGATAAATGCTGATCATTTGATGTCTGGTAGTTGATTAATTAAAGGGAGCACAGTAGTCACGTTTAATGTCTATCAAGATAAGTTAATTTAGTGTTTTGTTTAAAAGGTGAGCACCAGGAGTGACTTCAGTTGCAAGTGCAAAAGGTATCTTAGGACTATAGGCCCAGGGGTACCTCTATGCTCTTGGACCCAATAAGCCTGGACTTTTCAGGAATCTGCATTTTGTTCTACATTTTTCTCCTCCTCTAATCAGGACTTTTTATTGTGTCAGTAGTGGTAATTGGGCACCATCTAGTTCTTCTGCTCTGAGGGACAAAGAAGCTGTGGTTTTCCTGAGCCATAATTTATGTGGACTAATTTACTCCTTGAGTTTTGGATTTCTTCCCTTTCTCATTCTAGATGGGATGAGACCAGCAGTGAATTTTTAGAGGACTGGGGGACTGACTGATTCCTCGGATGCTGCTCACTGCACTAGAATGTAGAACTTTATCTTTCAGAACTCTGTTAGGCCCTTTGATTCTGTTGACCTGCGAGAATTGGGGTCTCAAGCCTTCAAATGCCATAAATCCTTCCCTTTAGGTGTTTGGTTATATCTTATAAGTATTCATAATTTTGTCCCCTCTGTGGTTTAATTTGCACATGAATATATGTTGTGCACATAAACAGGCATGTATATCTACCTGCAGATATACCTTTACATACATGCATGTTCATATATTCACATATGCCTTTCTCTACACATATATACATATAGGGAGTGAGTGAAAAGTATTGCTACTAGGGTACCGGGTTATATATGCACAGACTTATTCCCAACAAAATATGTCTGAACATGTCTCTGGGATTAGTGGATGGCTACAGACAAGTTCTCTCAGTAATACCCTTGTCTTAGTCTTGTTAGGGTGCTTTCAACAAAAGACACAATTAAAACTGGATCCCAAGGGGGTCTGCTTATCCAGTTAAATTTCAAAGAGATAACAGCCAGAAGGTTGTAACAGAAGGCAGTTTTTTGAGACTGCAAAACGGGGTGGGGTGGGGGGGGGGGCAGTCGTCCTGATGATTTTTCTGCAAAGATACAGAGGCTTTCTCAAAAGAAAATGGAGAACAGCATTGGTGAGAAAAAAAGGCAGGGAAGTTATGTTCGGGATTTTTTTTCCCATCACAAATAGTGTACCTTCTCATTCTTCAAAGGCAGCTTTCCCTATCCGTTCTGTTCTACATCCCTCATCTTGGCCCTTCAGACATTTTGTCCCCAAATGCAAAGACCATTTCAAAGGAGCAGCGTTTGAGTCGCTCAAGGATGTCAAAACTGCTGTTTGCATGTGATAATAGAGTTCCTTGGGGGAAGAATTAGAGATGGGAACACCACCCTCAGAAGTTTATTGATGGAGGATATGTTGAGAAACAGTAGCTTCACATTTTGATATTTTGGTTTAGTAAGGTTTTCTGATTTTTTTGTCATGCTTTTTAACTTACCCCCTTATGTTGCAGAATTGTTATATAGGCTGTAATCTTTATGGGAACATATCGCCAGGTCTTTCCCTGCAGGCACTGGGTGAGTTTGAACCGTCAACTTATAGGTTAACAGCTGAGCTCTTAAGTGTTGTGTCACAGGCCTATCCTTGACTATAATACAGTAATTAAATTCAATAAAGTAAATGGCTACAATTATTTTGCTTGAAATTTGGTTAATGCAAATATGGTTAATGTAATATCTAAGAAAATGAGTAGAAGAGAGGAGATGATAAGAGCAGAAAGCTAACTTAAGCAATCTGGTTTACATCAGGTAAACACTAAGAAGAAACTATTCATCTTACAGAACTGTTGGGCATTGCTAACAAATGAAACTGTGATTTTTTTTAAGATTGCTGTAACTCAGAACTTGAATAATATTTTCTTTATTTACAAGTTAGAATCAACAGACAAGGGAAAAAGACAGTCCATGGGGACCAACTGGGGAGATGAGGGTCAAAACCCCAGGAGTCTCAAAAGTAGGAGGAAGGGGAAACAAAGTAGAAAACAAAATAATAAAAAAAAAGAGCTCCCCCTTCTTTCCTCCCTATAGAGGCTGGGGGAGCAGAAGCTGTGATTTTATGGGTTATTTTCTGAACTATTATTTTTAACCACAGAATTGCTATTCCCTCTTTTAATTCTGATGTTTGTAGGTTTCTTTTTCTAGATCAATCTGACTAGAGATTAATCACATTCCAGTTTTAGTGTTCTCATTTTCATTTTTAGTTTAACTGAGTTCTGCATTAATCTTTTTTTTTTCTTTTTGTCAAACTGTTTACTGAATTTCACGTCAAGTTGATGGGTGATGTGTGTGTGTGTGGTCTTTTATATCCCATAATTCCAGGCTTCCGGGGGTGGTAAGGTGGCAGTGGTGAATTTGGGGATCTGGTCTCCCAAAAGAACCTGTCGCTCGACCCCCGACTCTGCAATGGCTGCCAGGCGGATCCCCCCTCCCCTGGAGCCATCCCGCTCCATGGCCAGCGCGAGTGCAGACACTCCTCCTTGGTCATGCCCGCCCTGCAGGTAGCATCCACGTAGTCATAGATACAGGAGCGCCCGGAGCCGGCGATGGCAAAGGACTGCCTGGCCCTCATACCCCCCTGGGCACGGAGTACACCTGCCCGCCTTCTTGGGGGTCCCAGCCGGCGCGGATGATCCCTGCCATCAGGTCTTCCCGGTATCGTTGAGCTCAATGCGGAGTTCAATGCTGTTGAGTTCGAGCTGGTAAGTGGGAGTGTCAGCCACAGCCTGGGTGTCAGCAGGCGAACCTGAGCGGCAGCAGGATATGCCATCGTGAACGGGGGTCAGCTTGTCAGTCACTCGCTTGGCGATGTAGGACCCGGTGGTGGTTCGGCCCCCAGAACCACGCCCCCGTCAAGCTGCACAGCCACGATCGTGGCCCCAGTGGAGACTTCTCGGTTCTCCCAATCGGGGGTGAGGGCCTGCGGCCCCCAGGCCGATGGAAGCCCCAGTTCTGGAGCAGCCACCACGGATCCCGCCATCTTTCTCCGCCAGTGCAGCCACAAAGCCTGCATTAGTCTTTGTTATTTGTTTTCTTCTGTGTCAAAATCCAGAACTCACTGCCATCAAGTCAGCCCTGATTCCAGTGGGCTCTATAGGGTAGTGCAGGTTTTCCAATTCCCTATGGATTTCTAAGGCAATAAATCTTGATGGAGTAGAAAGCCTCATCTTTCTTTCAGAGTGGCTGGTGAGTTTGAACCCCTGACCGTGTAGTTTGCATCACTACACCACCACAATACTGGCTTAGTTCTACTTACATTTTCTCCTTTTCTGGTTTCTTAAAGTGTTATTTAAGTTGACATTAGTGCTTTGAGATCGTGCTTCATTCTGGAATAGCTGTTGGGTGGCACAAGTTTTTCCCTCACTACTGCTTTAATTATTCGGTGCTGTCCATTTGGTTCTGATTCAAAGGAACCCTACAACACAGGAACTACGGGCTGGCCCTGTGCCTTCTTCATAACTGTCGTGTTGCAGCCCATTGTTATAGTGACTGTGTCAATCCAGTTTATTGAGGGGTTTCCTCTTTTTCTGCCCTTTTTTCCCTGAAAGAGTATTTTGCTTTATTTTAAAATATTCTTTTCACTTTTGAAAAGTATTTTTGTTGTGTTTACAACTCTGGGTTGTTACCTTTTCTTCTTCATTTCCTCTTTATTTTTTATTTATGTATTTATTTATTTATTTTTGGCATCACTGCCCTCTGGTGGTGGAAGTAGGAGGCCCGGCCTTTGCTCCTGTGGAGCCACTGCTGGAATTGAACCTCCATCTGAGTGGGTCACAGTCCTGCACACAACCACTACGCTACAGGGGCTCAGCCCTCCTCTTCATTTTTTAAAAAGGTGCTTTATTCTCTAAATGCTTACATTGTTTCTGATAGAAAATCTGTTGTCTTTTTATCTTAGATTCTCTCTGTAGCATGCCATTTTTGTTTGATTTTGATGTGCTGTGCTGTAGTTTTGTTTACCTGAGTGGACTTCAAAAAGTTTATGGAAACATTCTATTAGCTTTTAAGTACATTTCCCCATAAACTTCTGCTTGTGCAGTTCATAAAACTTCTTAGGTTTTTAGTTTTGAACAAATCTTGAAAATTTTGGTCATTAAAAAAAGTATTCCTTCTTTTGGACTCTAGTGAGTACATGCAAAAGTCTTAACATTAGATTCGGATATTGGAAAGAGGGAATGGGCATTGGTGCTACAGTGGTAGACTTCTCAGCTTGTCAGTGGGAAGCCCAGATGCTATCCCAGACAGTGCACCCCACGTAAGATTACCATCTATGTGTCTGTAGTGGCAGTAGCCTGTTATTATCATGCTGAACAGGTTTTAGTGGAGCTTCTAGAGCCGTGGTTCTCAACCTTCCTAATACCACGACCCTTTAATATAGTTCCTCATGTTGTGTGACTTCCAACCATAAAATTATTTTTGTTGCTACTTCATAGCTAATTTTGCTACTGTTGTGAATTGGATGACCCTTGTGAAAGCATCGTTTGACCTCCAAAGGGATCCCGACCCACAGGTTGAGAATGGCTGTTCTAGACAATGATGGATTATAAAGAAGGGTCTGATGAGCATTTACAAAAATTAGCCAATGAAGAACTTACCTGCTCACAACGGTTAGGTCAACAGCTGAGCATGAGAAGCGGGCAATATTTTGTTCTGTTGTGCATGCTTTTCCCTGAGTCCATGCCAATTTGACAGAAACTAACAAATTAAGAAAGTTTTGAATTTTAGTTTATTAGAAGTGGTATTATAGTGAATGGTCTCATAACTTGCTGATACTTTGAGGGTTCCCCCCTCTATATTTTATTTTTAATAGTTTCTGTTATGTCTTCAGTTCACAACTGTGTTTTTATGTTTAATCATATATTCCATCCAGTTTGTCCTCTCAGGCATTGTACTCATCAACTCTAGTTCATTGTGGATCTTTTGGGGGGAAAACCTTCCATGTTTCATGTTAGCCTGTAGAATGTTTAGCATGTAGTTAAAATAGGTATTTTACTATGCTTCTTTGCTTATTTTAACATCTGTCAATTTAGAGTTGGTTTTAAATAATTGCTCATTCTCTGTGTTTCTCCCCACCCCTTGCCAAACCAAACACATTAATGCGGAAGCATAAAAAAATGAAGAAACCAGAAGTTTCCTCATACATGTTTTGTTAATCAGGTTGGGTAGAAATTTCAAACCTGATGTGGTAGACTGCTAGTGAACTTGATAAGGCAGCATGTTCGTGAACCTTGAAAAAATATATGTGCCATCCCATGTGTGACTGCGTATAGACCTAGCTTGGCTCTTCTGTAATGTCTCCCGATTTTATCACCAATTTTTATTCAAATCAGTTGGGGGATTGGGGCTATCTGATTTGTTTCTTCACTAGGAGCCTCTTGATCATGAATGTCCAAGAAAGGGACATACAGTTTTTTGTTGTGTTTTCTTGCTTTTTTGTGTCCCTGCTAATCTTTGATTATAAGGATACCTGCTCTTGTGAATTTTACTTTATTGAGCTTTGAGTGTGTGTGTGTGTGTGTGTGTGTGTGTGTGTGTGTGTGTATATATATTTATATATATTTTGTGGGCATCACTGGCTCTGCTGGTCGTAGGCGCTACCCATTGCCGCTCCTGAGAGCCGCCGCTGGATTTGAACGGGCAAGCCCGTGGGCTGCAGTTCTGCACTCAGCCACTTACGCCACCGGGGCTCAGCAGTATTTATATTTTTATAAATATTCTTGAACTTCTGAGAAGCAGTCAAATTATTTGGAAATAGTTTCATCATTTTAGGCCTTGCTTTTATGGTTTGTTAGATAAGTTCACAGTAGTGTTGAGTCTAGGACTAATTATTAGCTATTATAAGGCAGTTTTTTTTTTTGGTGGGGGGCATCACTGCACTCCGGTGGTGGGAGTAGGATATAAGGCAGTTTTTAAAAAGTGGTCTACCCTGAACTCCCTGAATTATGAATAATTTACAAGTACAACTCATGGGAACAGACATTGAATGTGTGGTACTCATCTCTAATTTTTTTTTAAAAGATTATTTTATTGGGGGTTCATGCAGTTCTTATCACAATCCATACATTCATCCATTGTATATTAAGCACATTTATACATTTGTCGCCCTCATCATTCTCAAAACATTTACTTTTTACTTAAGCCCTTGGTATCAGCTCCTCATCCCACTCTCCCCCCCCCCCACCCCGTCTCTAATTTGTGTGTGTGTGTGTTTTCTTTTTTTTTCTTTTTTTTGGGGGGGGGGCATCACTGCTCTCTGGTGGTGGGAGTCGGAGGCCCAGCCCCACTGCTGGAATCAAACCTCCGTCCCAGTGGGCCGCAGTCCCGTGCACAACCACTACGCCACCGGGGCTCAGCCCTGTGTGTGTTTTCTATCCACATCCTTAACTAGGTTTTTACAATTATGCTATATCAATAGTCTGAATAATTGAAAGGGATTTGTTTTCATCTCTTAGGGATTCACTGTGCATTTCTCTCGTTGCCTCTGCCTCGTGAACGTTCTTTGTCTTGCTACTCTTGTACTCTCAGGTCCTTTCCACCTGGATTACTTTTCCTGTTGTCAGAGCCTGAAAAATCTCTCAAGGCAGGAAGCTGGAACAGTAGTGGGGCACACTTCATATGTTTCTCGTTCCTTAGGGGCCATCGCTTTACCTGGTGACCAGTGTTTTAAAAACTGTTCCTTTTTACTTTTTTAAATGAATATTTTTATTGTTTCTGTCTTGTCATTGCTATTCCGTATTTGGTGGATGCAGAAGTCTCTTGGATCTTGTTTGAACATTGTATTTTTTTCTAATTTTCTTTCTTTTGTCCATAATTGGCATTTTATTAATTGTTTTCACGGTCAGCACTGAGATATGAATAATTCTTAATGTTCATACAAAGAGCTAAGAAGCCATGTAGTTATAATTCTTTTTAAAATTCTAGAGACTTTCCAACTTTAAATTTGAAGGTCATTTTTCATAAGAGGGTATCAAAATAAATGAATAGGTAAAAAAATTAAAATTTTAAAAAATATATCGAGTACCAATAACTTTAATTGCTGATAAGTTGTTATAAGGCACACTACTTACAATATAATATGGCATATATATACCCACTTAACTTTGTAACCTTACATAGCACATAGCAAAGTTACTGGGAAAATGAGACTTCCATAACCTAATGCATTCAGTCTGTCCGAGAGAACCATAATGAGGGAGTGCTTTAACAATTTACTAGAAATCCATATGAAAATAGAAGTAATTTAAAAGGTTCAAGTGATGTATATAGGTGACTTTGACACTAAATGGCTGGTAAGTATGATTTGCATTATGAGATATACAAATTATCCTTTCTCTCCATGGAATGTCACGTAGACACCCAAGACAGTCAAAACCCAACAACCCTCCCTTCCCGCCAAAACAAGCTTACTGCCATTGAGTCGGTTCCAACTCACGGTCACCTTTTAGGACCGAGTAGACTGCCCGCTGGTTTCTGAGGCGGTAATTCACATAGGTGTAGACAGCCTTCTCTGTGAGTGGATGAGGCTTTCCGACGGTTGACCTTGCCTTTAGCTGCCCAAGGTGTAACAGATGCCACCAAACCTCCAAAAAAAATAAGCTCACTGCCACTGAGTCCGTTCTGACTCCACGTGACACTAGGACAGGGTAGAACTGCTTTCTATGCCATGGAGTTGATGACAACTCAGAGCCACCCTGCCCGATGGGATTCCAAGGCTATATGTAACTCGAGGAGCATAGAAGGCCTCATCTTTCTCTTGTGGAATGGCTGGTGGCTTGTGATAGCTGTCCAACACATGACCTGCTATGCCACTAGGACTCTTTACCAGGGCTCCATTCCTCCCAGAGTTCACTAGCCCTCTATTTTTTTGTTGTACCAAAAAAATAACCAGTAAATTATTTTATCGCTTAAAAAATATTTGTTTTTTGGGCTGAGCCCTGGTGGCGTAGTGGTTGTGCACGGGACTGCGGCCCACTGGGATGGAGGTTCAATTCCAGCTCCACGGAGCAAAGGCTGAGCCTCCAACTCCCACCACCAGAGGGCAGTGATGCCCATAAAACAAACAAACAAGCAAACAAACAAACAAAAATTTGTTTTTTAAGAAACCAGAGTGGGTTATCTTGATAGGTGTTTGTACTCATCTTGGTTGATTACCCATCGCCAATGCAGGAGATTATGGTGGTTATTACTGCCCTTGCAATGGGTCACACTGTGCTGCATCCGGCAGAATCAGGAAAGGGCCTGCACCACTCAACCTGGAAGTTCCTTCATATGAGTTCACGAGTGAAGATTTGGTGGTGGTTGGTTAGAGACTTGGACTCATTTCATGGACATCTTGAAGTCTTCATGTTACTGTAGAAGAGTTATTTGAGAGCATGCCTTCTGCCCTTCAAGTTGGTTGATTAAAATACTTAAGAATTGCTAATGATGTATTTGCAAACACTGGAAGTAAATTGAATATAATGTTGAATACTTTAAAGCGTTCACCTAATAAAACCATTTTTGAACATTGTTAAGCGCAGCCATGGACTTGAAAGGTATCTTGCCTTTGATAGTTAATTCTCATTAAAAATTACAGACTTGGTATACCAGGAAAAAAAAAATTGTTTTTTAAAATAAAAAGGGGGTGGAAAGTCAAAAAGGATTTCTTTTTTTTTTTTGGGGGGGGTGCCCATCAGTGCTCTCCGGTGGGAGTAGGAGGCCCAGCCCCACTGCTGGAATCGAACCTCCGTCCCAGTGGGCCGCAGTCCCGCGCACAACCACGACGCCACCGGGGCTCAGCCCGGGATTTCCTTTTTAAAATGTTTCTAATTCATCTAAACAAAACATTTACAAAAAAGTTGAAAAAATATTCCTCTGGATAGTGCAAGAAGGAAAATGTAAGAGCCACTGATTAAACACAGAAGCCAGATGTTAATCAGAGCTAACTTTTTCTTCTATTTCGGCAGAAGTTAGCGTCCCCTCATTTCCAGGCTCTACATTTTCTGCAGCTAAACCTGTAGTTTCTTGATTAGTCACTCTCGCTTTTCTTCGTGTGTTCCGTTTTCCCTTTTTGTGGGGTTGCTGTTTGTGTGAAGATTATCCTTTCCCTGTGTCCTTTTCGGGGCTTTGTCTCCATGTTTGCAGGAGCAGCGTTAGCTGGTAACCTCACCCATCTCCTCTTGGCCTTCTCTTTTAACACCCCTTCTGCCACGCTGACCTTCCTTTTGGACTTCTTGGCAGTAGGGAGGGCAGATGCTGGGATTTCATAGGAATCTGGGCTGCTTGGCTGTTGTCGCTTTGCCTGCCATTGTGCCACAAAGCTGCTAGGACTTGTCTTACCTAATTTTCTTTTAAAAGATGCTCTTCAGGGCTGAGCCCCGGTGGCGTAGTGGTTGTATGCGGGACTGCGACCCACTGGGACGGAGGTTCAATTCTAGCAGTGGGGCTGGGCCTCCTATTCCCACCGCCGGAGAGCAGTGATGCCCCCCAAAATTAAGTAAAAGATGCTCTTCAAATAACATTTCCTTATTGCCATACGTGTATCTACTCATAAAATTGGGTTGCTAGTGTGATTGTGACTCATTAGCAATACCTCAGCTCTTGTGGGGTCATCTTATTTACCAAGCTCATGTATTTGTCATAGGTCTTAGAAAATTTTACATAACTTGGAAATGAAGATTTAAGATCCAAGCAGCCCTATTTACTCTTTCCCCTCCGGCTTTGTGACATTAACTCCCAAATACCAAACTCACTGTCAATCAAGTTCATGCGAACTCCTAGGGCCCTTGTAGGACTGGCTAGAACTGCCCTTTGCAGTTTCCAAGACCATGACTTGCACTGGGAGTAGAAAACCCAGTCTTTCTCGTGGAGTGGCTGGGAGTGGTGGTTTTAAACTGCTGGACTTACAGTTAGCAGCCCAGAGCGGAACACTTAGCCACCAGGGCTCTCATTCATGACATTAATGAAGCGATTTTGGCTCTTATGAGCTTTAATTTGCTTGTAGGGAATATTGGGTAATATTTATCTGTGTCTTGAGGGATTAAGGAACATTGATAGCATATTGGTTACATGCAGGCTTGCTAACTGAAAGTTTGGCAGTTTGCAACCACCAGCTGCTTTGTGGGAGAAAGACGAGACTTCTGCTCCTGTAAGAAGTAAGGAGTTAGAGTCTCAAAAAGTCATAGATGCAGTTCTGCCTTGCCCTGTTGGGTTACCACGAGTCAAAATCGACTCAATGGCATTGAGTGAATGATATAATGTTTTTAATTTCAAATGCTATGGAGATCATATTATGTATTTCACAGCATGCTTTGAATTTATTTTAAGTTAATCCTGAAAATTATTTTGGGATCTTCTTGTAGCACATAGTTCTTTACATATGTATTTTAGGATTGCTTGTTTTTCTGTTGCTCAGAAAATATTTGTTTTTCCTTGTCTTTCCACTGCTTATGTATGAAGCTACAGTGTCCCCCTCACACCACCTACCTAAAAATGCATTGTACAGAGACCAGCAAGAGTAAAAATTTGTTGGATAGCCAAATGGAAAAACTATAGGAATGGAGAATTGAGACCTAGGTTTTTGAGGGTTGATTATTACTGGTAGTAAACAAGATGAGAATTTAATATTTATAAATGTCTTTTCTTGGCCAGAAACTCCTCACAAAATGTTAGGATTTTATAATGGAGAAACTGAATCTCAAGGGCTCTGAATAAATTTTTCAAAATTTCAGAGCTATTTGAAAATAGATTTCAAACCTGTTTCTAGTCTGTTTACAGTACTAGAAACACTACTCTGCTTTAGTAGTGACTCGCAGAAAAAGCTGTACAATGTGATGATTTCAGCAGTTGCATTCACTTTTCCAATATGTAGTTGCTGGACTCGTTCCGGAAGAAGTATTGGATTAAATACCAACTAGGAGAAAAAGCTGAACAAAAGTGGCAAGGGAAGAGAGAGAGATGAGTGAATATCAGATGGCGCAGCAGCATTGGCATCTTGAACTTCTTTAAGCAATATTTACAACTTTAAGTAACTTCTTTAAGCAACAAACACATGTATGTGTTTAAAAGAGGTTATTTGTACATGAGTATTTTTCTTTGTTATAAATATATCGATGAATGTGGTGGATCATACAGGGAGAAAAATAAGAAAAGCTTTTTTATTTATTTTTTTATTTTGGGGCATCACTGCTCTCAGGTGGTGGGAGTAGGAGGCCCAATCCCACTGCTGGAACCGTCCCAGTGGGCCGCAGTCCCGCGCACAACCACTACGCCACCTGGGCTCAGCCCAAGAAAAGCTTTTTATACATAACCAAACACCTTAAGGGAATGAGTGGCTGGGCCTGGGGAAGCAGGATCTTAGTCCAGAGGACGCCAAGGTTAAGTGGCATAATCTAGTTCACAAAGACTTTCTGCGTCCTACTTTGGTGAATAATGGCTAGGATATTAAAAGTTCATGAGCTATTTGAGGTGTAACTGTTAAGCTCTTGTGGCATATTGGTTGCAAGTTGGGCTGTGATCTATAAGATCAGCTTTTCAAAATCACTAGCCACTCTCCAGGGGAAAGATGGGCTTTCTACTGCCATAAAGTTACAGTCATAGGAACCTCCAGAGGCAGTTCCACTCTGTCTTAAAGAGTTGCTGAGTTAAAAAAAAAAAAGAATTGCTGAGTTGGCATTGAGTTTGGTTTTTATTGGGCTCTAAGGAAAAAGGGTGATGAAAATCAAAGACACATGGAAATTGTATAGTGGGCTTATGGACCACAGGAACATAGTCTTCACGACCTTGAGCCTAGAAGAATTAGATGGTGCCTGGCTACCACTATGAGGGATCACATTGAAGATCCTGTGTAGGTAGTATGAGAGAAAAATGTGGAACAAAACTAAAAATTATAAAAGAGACCAGGTTCACTGGTCGGATGGAGACTAGTGAAACCCCCTAAACCAGGGGTGGGCAAACTATTGAGACTGAAGAGCCAATCCTATCCCTCCTAACAACTTTAAAGTCACTCAAGAACCTTAAATATGTTTTTCCAAGCAAAGGAAATCACCGTGATCTGAAATAATAACCTTTAAGTGTTTTCAATGTTACTGCAGAGCCACATGTTCACACTGAAAGAGCGGCATAAGGCTTGTGAGCCGCAGTTTGCCAACCACTGCCTTAAACTGTTGTCCTTAGTCACCCTTCAGGAATGAACTTGCCTGTGTGACTCAATTTTCAGTCAAATAATAGTCTGTAAGAGGAACAATAACACCAGAGAGGGATACACTCCTTATAATAATCAACCATTTGAAATCAAGAGGGCAGCATTTGCCCTAGAGCGGCGTGCAGAAGTTTTAGAAAAGGAGGAATGGAAATGACACAAGGAGGAAGGGAAGCTTCCAGTTAGGGAATTACAGCCAGTGAGACGAAACAAAATGTATCTGGATTGCTGAGTGCCAGACTGATACTATGCTCTGTAAACATTCACCTAACTCACAATAAGAAGTAAACAGAGGATTAGGAACTTTTTTTTTTTTTGGCATCACTGCTCTCCGGTGGTGGAAGTAGGAGGCCCAGCCCCACTGCTGGAATTGAACCTCCGTCCCAGTGGGCCGCAGCCCCATGCACAACCACTACGCCCCTGGGGCTCAGCCCGCCTTAATATTTTTTATTAAGGGATTTCACAGGCTTACAGAAACGAATAAAATGAATGCTTGATGTGTGGTGTTTTTCCGTTGGTTTCATCTCATACAAGCCTGTGTACAACAGAATGAAACACTGCCTGGTCCTGTGCCATCCTCACAGTGGTTGCTATAGTTAAACCCGTTGGGGTAGTGATGCCAGTCTATCTTGTTCAAGGTTTTCCTTATTTTGGGTAACTTTGTACTTTACCAACCAAGTTGTCCTTCTTCAAGGACAGATCCCTTTTGATAACATGTCCAAAGAATCTGAGGCAGTCTCAACCGCTCTGGATCGAAAGACCATTCTGTTTGGATTTCTTCCAAGACAGATTTGTTTGTTAATTTGCCAGTTCATGTCTGGATCTAAAGAGCATTCTGTTTGGATTTCTTCCAAGACAGATTTGTTTGTTAATTTGCCAGTTCATGGTGTTTTTAGTATTTTTACCAACATCCTACTTCAAAGGTATAAATTACTCTTCAATTTTTGCATGGGCATGAGATGATTGAAAATACCATGAGAGGAGTCAGGCATACCTAATTCTTTAAAGTAGCCTCTTTGCTTTTTAATACTTTACAGTGCTCTTTTGCAGTAACTGATAGCTACTACTTAAAGGACAGAAGCTTCACCATTTTACAGATATAGTTGATTACAGCCATAAGACCTTGGATTTAGTTCTTACATTTCCTGACAGCTAAGATAAGAGAGAAGCAAGTTGGGCTGCATGTTTTCGGTGTCTTAGAAAAGAATCATACTAGCTGATTTGTTTGTTTTGGCCAAAACAAACAAAAAATTAATTGAATAACTATATTTTACCTAATGTCTCTATAAGAGAATGCATATTATAAGGAGGCTTCACAGAGTTTGTAGGAAAATGGAATTAAAAGAGCAACATCAGAAGAGCAGCAACAGAATCAGGAGCCAAATTTAGAGCAAACAGAAAGATCGTTTTTAATGCATGCAAGAATGGCATAGGGGCCACATCTGACTTCCTTTGACTCTTTCACAAGAGGGAAGGGAAATCAATTATAAACTCAAGGCTGAATCCTCCAACCCTCTTTAGTAAACCCTTCCACAGCACTCGCCTTTTCTAATAGATTCCATAATCCATTGCACTGACCACACAGAACTCTCAGGAAATAATCACAATTATGAGACTTAATAGACAAGTGAACAGGTTCCAGTTTAGCATCAGAAATGCTCAGACTGCTATTCTTTGGTCAGAGGTGGCTCGCTTTAGCTGTGTCAGAAGGCATGCCTTTCTGTAGTCCTTGACCTCTCAGCCACATGGCCTCTTGGCTTCTGTCCTGCTTAGGTTTTGCTACAAAGCCCTTTTCAGCTCTGTGTGTAAATGCCCATAAGATACTCCACTCTGCCCGAAGGTGCTTAGCTCTAGCTCCACCAGCCAGCCTAGCTCCCCAGAGAAATGCCTGGGAGGCATTTACAAGCAAACCGCTGCCCGCCCAAGCGCACTCAACTTGCTCTGTCTATAGGAGTGGTGCTCAACCTTCCTAATGTGACCCTTTAACAGTTCCGCATGGTGTGGTGACCCCCAACCATAAAATCTATTTTTTTTTGTGAGCATCACTGCCGTCTAGTTGGAGTAGGAGGCCCAGCTCCATAAAATTCTTTTTGTTGCTATTTCATAACTGTAATTTTGCTATTATGAATCATAATGTAAATATCTGATATGTAGAATGTATTTTCATTGTTACAAATTGAGCATAATTAAAGCATAGTGATTACTGCATATACTTGAGTATAAGCCATTTTTTCAGTACTTTTTTTTGGGGGGAGACATCACTGCCCCCTGGTGGTCGTGGGAACTACCCAGTGCTGCTCCTGAGAGTCGCTGCTGGATTTGAACCGCCAAGCCCGCGGGCCACATCCCACACTCAACCACCTACGCCACCGGGGCTCAGCCCTCAGTACATTTTTAATTTAGTTTTTATGGTAAATTTAGATGTCGCAGCTGATAATCGGGTCAGCTTATACTCAAGTAAATATGGTAATCACAAAACAATATGTAATTATATATTG
The DNA here is from genome assembly GCA_004026705.1 of Nesogale talazaci. Lineage (NCBI taxonomy): Eukaryota > Metazoa > Chordata > Mammalia > Afrosoricida > Tenrecidae > Nesogale > Nesogale talazaci. The sequence continues at coordinate 21,730 of PVJH01000749.1, forward strand.
TGTAGTGTTTGTGTTTTCTGATGGTTTTAGTGGCACCTGTGAAAGGGTCATTGACCTCCCCCCCACCCCCCCAAAAAGGGATCACAACCCACAGGTTGAGAACCACTGGTCTGTGGGCTGGGAAGCCCGCCCTGTGTCTTGTGTGGTAGGTGCTGCTGCCACTTCCCTGGTGTTGCAACTCTGTCTCCTGGAATGAAGAAGTTCAGTGCAGAGATCTTGGCGCCAAAGGACTTGCTCTCCTTCTGGCCCTTCTTTCATCATGGTTGTGAGGTCACCCATTCTTGCTCTATAGAATTGCTTACATTAAACAGTGAGATGGCAAAACTAACCAATCTCATTAGAATTTAAGACATTTTATTTGCATTATTCCACCCCACAAGAGGGCTATTAACAAGGTATCCTACCTCCTTGATGGGCTACAAACACCTCCGTTTGTGTGGCATAGTAGCTTGTTTGGGCAGCTAACCATGAGGGAACCACTCAAAAATTTACAACCTCAGAACCTGCAGGGCAGTTCTCTCTAGGCTTCATATGAATCAGCACCAACACCATGGAAGTGAGTTGTTTTTCTGGCCCATCACTTGCAGGGAGTTAAAGACTATGACTATATCAAGCAATTCACTGCACTACAGTTTGCTTGTTAGGTTTGGCTTTCTTTCTTTCTTTCTCTCTTTTTTTTTTTTTCAGGCATCACTGCCCTCTGGTAGGAGTGGGATGCCCAACCTTGCTGCTGCGGGATTTGAACCGCCAAGCCAGTCGGCCGCAGTCCCGCACTCAACCACTACGCTACCGGGGTTCAGCCATTGGCTTTCTTATAGTAAATGCCTAGACAACCTAAAATGCTCTTGTTTTTCCTATTTCTCTAAATGGTGATTCCTGCTTAATTAGACTTGAAGCTTTTATTTTTGACAGTGTGCTGAAAAAAGACATCTCTGTTGAGCCACTTGAATTTGACTTGTAGATCATCTTCACATCTCATCACTAGCCAAATCCTACATTTTTCTGGCCTGATGATATTATTTAAATCTGTTCCTTTCCTGTTCTGACTACTGTTTTCTTAGTTAAAGTGTTTACAGTTTCTTCCCTGAATTTTGATAGTTGCTCAGTTTGGTTAATCTTTTTACGAGTGTCTATTTTCCTTTCTGATTTGTCTTATCTGGTACTGTCACAGTCTTTCTAAAGCACACTACTGAATTCAGGGGTGGTGAACTATTTAATGTGGTTCTTTTAGCCAAAGTCTCACTCCCACCAAATGAACTTTTCCTGCTTGGGTCTGATAAGAAGGTGTAGAAAGATAATGATAGGATTTGCCTGTGAGTAATGTGAACAGGACTCCTTGGAATGCCATCCTGCGGTGTATAAAATGAGCCCTCTGAGAAGGAAGAGGAATCTCATTTCCAACAGTATTCAGGAGTAGAACTTGACACTAGAGATCCTGGATCCAAAAGACACTTGCAACATCAGAAGAACAGCAGCAGAACCAGGAGCCTTCTAGAACATGAACAGAGTGGTGGTTTTTCTAGCCCAAGGAACTAGTCAATTGGGTGCTTTTGTGCAAGAAGCTGGCTTGTGGAATGGGGTGCTCTGGGTACTTCAAGCAAGCTGCGTTTGCTGACCCACAGACATAGAGCTGAATGCCTTTGGGCTGAGGCTTACTAAGTGGGGTGACTCTGGGCACTCATTCAGGGAAGAGGGTTTGCTGACACATAGAATTTGTACAGAATGTGTTTGGTTTGTGGCTTTACTGTGGAGTGGTATGCCCCTTTGGACATGTATTAGCAGACCTGAAAGTACATAGTTTAACTTGTCCTGATTCACAATTATCCTGAGTATTTCTCACTGGCATTACAAGATATTAACTTCCTTTAAAACCTTTTAAACCTGAATTTTGTTTCTGGGTTTTGTGTAGTCTTTGTAGTGGATGTTATAATGTGTGTCAGTCCGGGTAAACTAGAGAAACAAATTTCATAGACAAGCATATGGGTATAAGGAAAAGGTTTATCATATACAAGAGGAATGGGACATTGATAAAGCATCCCAGCCCAGTCCAGTTCAAAGTCATAAGTCCGATATTAGCCCGTATGCCTGATATTAGTCTATAAAGTCTCCTTCCGACTCACGAAGTCACAGACCAGTGGGTGCAGAGTCCAGGTGCTGGCAGGGGTCTCTCCATTGGCTCCTAGCTTCTAGGGCTCAGGGTCCATCAACAGCATCCAGTGATGGTAGAGGCAAATCAGTGCTGGCAGGGGTCTCCATGTGGCTTTGTCAGCTTCAGAGGTCTGATTCCATAATAAAGCTAAGGCCTGTGGCTTCTCCTCTGGCGCCTTCAGCTCCTCAGACACTGCCATCTTGTCTTTCTGTGATTCATTGTCTCTGAGACTAACTCCCAACAACTGGGGAAGATAGCTTCTCATCTCCACGAGGGAAATATTGCGAGATTTTCCAGAAGTCTCAGGAGAAAACCATGCCCACACGTAGGCCTCATTGGCTACTCAATGGCTATCTCCAGATTAACAGGCTAGACTCCACTCACACATCTCAATCATGAAATTAACATAAGCACATGACTGCCACATAAGGAAACAACACACTGAGTCTGTCATTCCTGCTACTGTAACTTTTCATTGTTCCCATTGTCTGTAGAATAAAGCATACAATTACGAACCTATTGGTTTTGTTATAAACTATGTAAAAACAATTCAATATAGTGGTGCTTCACTGGTAATGCTCACTGGGTTGTTTTGTATAGAATGAATTCATAGACGGTACTGTTGCCAAGTGTATACTTCTGTTTACATAAATATTTAGCACATTGTTTTGCATCAAAGTAAAAGGTGATAAGCATTATATACTTTTTTGAAACCTGGTCCTTCTTTGAACATACAGATTCTTTAGGTGCTCAAATGAGTGATATATTAATCGTTGCCCAGAAAAGTCAGCTTCCTTTTATTTCATTATTACTATTATGTCCTTGCACTTTTCTGAAAATTCTTCTCAACTTGGAGGTTCATGTATTGCTTTCACACCTTCTTTTTACTGTTGCCTCTCAGTCGTCTAGTCACTTGATTACATTTATTAAGAACCTTGATCTATAGCTTGTCATTTTCTTCTCATAATTGTAAGAATTAAATAAAGGACTCTAACTCTCTGGTATATTCATATTTGATATCCTGAGCTTTAGTAATATCAGTTACTCCAGTTAAATAATCTACACAGTTACAGAAACAACCCCAGTCACTAATTTATTAAATGACTGTTCAAATAAAGATGAAGAAGAATCGTCATCTTTGTAAAAATACATATAGATTATTCCTCTACACCTTCTAATAGAACAAATTCTAAAGGAATCAAGTTACATAGTATAAAAAGCAGTATCCTATTAGCAATGGAAGAAAAAACAGGCAGATTTTCCTAGCAATTTTATTGAGGAAGTACAGGAAATTTTATGTATCTACAAAGATCCCTGGTGGTACAGTGGTTATGTACTGGGCTGCAATCCCTGTGGACAGCAGTTTGAAACCACCAGCCACTACACGGGAGAAAGACTCACTACTCTCATAATGGCAGTTGACTTGACATGTATGTATGTATGTATACCTACTGAACGCAGAGTCTTCAAATAATTTGTGAAAAAATTGGAAGTAAGAGTGGAATTCTTGCACTTTTTTAATTAGCTTTACTTTCTTTAAATTTTTTTAAATTAATTAATTTTTAAATTAAAAATCATTTTATTGGGGGCTCGTACATTGTTGTTCAAAATATATAAATAAACATACTGTGCCAAGCACCTTCACATGTCTGCTGCTGTTATCATTCTCCAAACATTTGCCTTTCCCCAGGAGCCCTTGATAGCGGCTTTTCCATCCTTTCCCTTCTTCCCCTGTTCTCCCCTTCTCACCAACCCTCAATATCTATAAATTATTATTGTTCTGTCATGTCTTACACTGTCCGACCTCTCCCCCAACCCACTCCTTGATGCCCGTCCTTCAAATAGGAGCTTATGTTTATATCCTTGCAGTTAATTCCGTCTCCCTACCCCATCTTCTTTCCACCCATTATTTTTATTTTTATTATTATTTTTTTACTTTACTTTCTTGTTTTTTAGTACCTGCCTTAGAAATTATTACTATCACAAGAGGGCAGTATTCACATCAATCACAGCTGAATATAAAATGACAGATCTGCATCCAGATAAAGTTCCCGCGGTACAGATTTTTTTGCAGTAGTTTGTGATTTTTCAGTACACGATTTTATATTTACCCAGAAATTATAATTCATGAAGTTTCGTTTTACCTCCAATACTGTTGCTTTCAATGCATTAGCTGCTTTTAACAGAGTAGCTGTTTTCAGCATAGCAGCTGCTTTCTACACAGTAGCTGCTCTTTACACATGTGTGACTGGTCCACATAAGTACATTATGGCGCCAACCCTGTCGTACCTATATTTGTATGGGGTGTATGTGATGGGTTGGAGTTATGATGTCATCATGCCAGGTATTCATAGGTGGCCATATCTGCATGTGGGTGGATCCATCTGGGGATGGATAGAGGAACTGTGTCTCGGTTCCTAAGACCATCAGAAATAAGTGGTTCCAGCTGAGCCCTGGTGGCACAGTGATTGTGTGCGGGATGGCGGCCCACAGGATTGGTGGTTCAAATCCAGCAGCAGCTCTCCAGGAGCAAGGCTGGGCTTTCTACTGCCACCAAGGCAGTGATGCAGGGGACAAAAAAGAAATGTGTTTCCTTATGGTCTTAGGCCACCTTTGTGAAAGGGTTGTTTGACCCCCCCCCCCCCCCCAAAGGGGTCTCGACCCACAGGTTGAGAACCACTGCTCTAAGGCGAGCATTCTGTGTTTTTTCCAAGTTTTTTCCCCCAAGTTTTATATCTAGTTCCTTCTAGTTATGTGTACAGTAACACAGATATCAAGTGTTAAAGACCAGAAGTCAAAGCTGAGTGTTCTAATTCCTACTGAGGGAAAGTACTCTTTTGTCTGTCAAGTAGGTCATGCAATTTTTCCAATCTAAAGATTTTTGAGCTACAAAACTCAGTAAAGTGACTACTATCTCAATAATGAAGCATTTGAGTACTTACCATCAATGCCAGATTTTCATATTACCATGGTAGACATAATTTCTAATCTAAGAATTAAAGATATGCTCAGAAAAAAAGAAAAGACAATGCTATATGTCCAAATGAGAAATAGAAATTACCTAAGTATAGAGAGGGGAGAGCACCTGTTCTTGTCTTCTGGAAGGGCAGAGAGAAAGAGGAATATTGGAGAGTTTTACAGGAGAAGAATTCTTAGAAGCTCCAAGGGATTATTGTAAGTATTAGTGAGATGATGAAATACTTGAAAGTTTGAAGAACTATCTAGTTACTTTTTTAAATGCAAACAATGTGCTTCTTTGTGTAACTGTGTTATATCTATTATATGTTGCTTGCTTCAAAAATTCTTTTTTCTTGTCCAGTGGATTTAATGTAAGCCTTTGTCTTGGTGCCCTTAAAACGAACATTTGGTCCCCAGTAGCAAGCCCCTCACTAGCCTACCCTCGAGTTTCTTAAGCAGCCCCTCTGTGGGTTAAATTCCTTCTTTATCACCACTGATGTGAACATCTCCAAGGACGCCACTTTTTTCTGCTCCTGAAACAACCCTTGCTAGGGGTCTGGTCCTGGAACTCTGGCACTAATCGGCTACAAGGCCACTAACAGATGCAGTTTCGGTTGTTTATTTTCTGCTTACGGGGGAGCTGTCAAACTTAATCCATGACTTCCTGACTATAGATTTTACCTTTTATTATGCAAGTATAATAAAAAGTATCATAGGCGAGTGAGGGTGAAAGTCACTTTTAGAACTGTCACACATGGTGTGTGCATGGGGGAATCTATGCCAGAATTTTTTTAAACATAATTTTATCATTTCTGCCCATTGTATCTGTGTCCATTTATGTGGGCATGCTATTGGCCAAAAATACTGGTATGCTTTGTTACTTTTTAAATTTATTTTGAAATCTTTAATTGTTCCTTAGATTATTCTGAGAAATTACTTGGTATATATTTGTATCTTCATTTATTTTTCATATATATTATTCTAAATATTGTTTTTAAGTCCTTTGGGAGAGAAGTTAGGGAAGGTGTGGTTGTGAATGAGAAGTAGAAAATTGTTTTGAATGGTTATTATTTGAGTCTTTTGAGACATTGTTTTCTTTTAGGAAACAAAGATTATAGAAACTGGACTTTCACTGTTTTTATACTAAATTTATAAAGATGAAAGTTGTGATCAATAGAAATGTAGATGTATAAATACATGTTTTAAATATTTTATATATTTTAGGAGCATAGAATTTTAGGATTTTTTTTTTCCTGGAAAGAACCTTGTCACTGAATGTTTGCTAAATATTATTTAACAAAATAATTACTGAAAAAGGTTTTCTTTTCTTTTTCAGAGAATGCAGAGTCTATCGATCTTAAACAATTTTTTGACCAGCATTTTTCACATATATATTATGTATTCTTCGAAAATTTTGTGACAATTGAAGCTAGTCTTAAACAGAAAGGTAAGACATTTTGAATTAATTGTCACAGGTATTAACTTTAAAAAAGAGGCTGTTGGACATTAGAATTTTTGTATTAGTTTGTTTCTTTTTTTGTCAGTTCAATTTTAGACACCCCTTAAACTATTAACATTAAGTCTAGTCGCAGTTCATTTTGAGGAGTATAGATGGTTTGCTTTTTCCTGGTTAGAATTACCTCCTTCCTTATCTTAGTTCTTTTCTTCTTCCCTCAAAGCATGTGCCAGGTTTTAGTAGTTGTTTTCATATTAAGAATATGTTTAAAATTTGTTTTTTTGCTTGTTTGTTTTCTCTTCCATCACTGCCCTGGTGGGAGTAGGAAGCCCAGCCTTGCTCCTAGAGAGCTGCTGCCGGTTTGAACCGTCAGCGCTGTGAGCTGCAGTCCCACACACAACCACTGCACCACCAGGGCTGAGTTTTTTTGAAATAGTTAATGATTTCTTTTTTCTCCCTTAAATTGTTGTTATTTTCTTGTTAAAAGAATACAAACTAGGCAGGAAAAAAAGCATACAAAGTAAAATATACACTTATTTGGCAATGTAATGAGCATAATTTAATATTGTCAATTACATTCTTCAAGTTGTATGTCATCTTTACTCCCCTTCATTCACACCATGATTTCTTTTTAAACAGAAATATATAGAATTAAAATTGTTTACTGCCTTCATAATGAACAGATTGCTAAAAAAGTTTTAGTGTTTGAAATATTTAAAACATTGATTATTAACTATTCCGACACAATATAATGTTTAAATTATTTTCCTTAAAAATGTTTTAGGTCACAAATCTCAAAGGGAGGAATTGGATGCTATACTTTTTATTTTTGAGGTAAGGACCTGTGGATCTTTTTATTTCCTCCCAATTTACAGAAATAATTCTTCGAACATACATAGAAATATATTGATATTGTGGGACACACAATATAACACCGAATCAGCTATCTTCTCTAAGAATGAAATATAATTGGCTTAAATATTCTTGACTTAACGCTTTAGTTTTTGAAGTATACACTTATTTTAAACTACAGATAGTATTGTGTTTTGATGATTTAATACCACAATAGTGTGATATTCAATGAATATTTAGTGAATTTTCAAACAATAAAAACTTTAGTCTCATGGAAGATTTACACAAATAGATGTTGGTTTTGAATGCTACAACTTTCTTTCCTAAGAGGATATATTTGTAGAAATGTTATGTCTAAAGAATGTTTACCATATATACTCATGTACAAGCCGAGATTTTCAGCTCATTTTTAATATAGTTTTTGTGGTAAAATTTAGGTGCCCCGGCTGATATTTGAGTTGGCTTATACTTGAGTAGATACCATAATTGCTGTTTTAACTACTTTTTATTGCAAATGTGTATGAAAGTGTGCAAACATTGAAAGTTTGTTGGTGCTTGCTATTTAAATGGAGCAAATTTTTATTGTTAAAAAATAGCCAAAACTACATAGTGCATAGGTAGATGATCAAAAACCAGTGCTTTATTAATTGTGGTTTTGCTTGTTTAGACACAATAAAATTAATAGACATATAGAAACCAGTTATAGACATTAGGGGCATAGGAAAGAATTGGAAATCAGTTTTGATATTCTGATGCTAATTAAAGATAATTCACTATTTTTTTTGAGTATTTTGATATAGTCTAGAAGAAATTAAGCAACTTGATGACTCCTTTAGCTATTGTAGTCATAGCTAAAGTTAGAAAGTTACTTTTAAGAATTAGAGATAGAAGTAGCTAATGTTGGGACTTATTCTGCAGCTAATTTTCTTTAGTCTTTAACCTTGAGGAATTTGACTGTATTTTAGTTCCCCAAGTTGTTGCATGAATTGTTCACAAAATAAATATTAAAACACAGATGAAAATAAAATAAAAGTACCCACAGAAAAAGCAAGGTTATAATTTTTGGATAATAGATATTATTTTGAATATTCATAATATATGTAAAAAAATGAAGGTGATTGAGTAGTTAACAGAAGTTCTTCAAGGTATTCATTCTTTTTAGAAATAAAAGCTTTCTATGTGTAACCTCTACTGATCATTTGTTGCTTTTTGAACAGAATGAATGACTTTAATGAGTCACTAAATTTTAATTATAGAAAGATACTAGCTACTGAGTTTCATTCTTTGAAAAAAATGTTTTACTTGTATGCTCATGTTTTTCTACTCATAATGGAGATACTAATTACCCCTTTTAGGAGAAAGGAAATAGCAATAATATCTCCTAGGACTGTTGTTGTTAACCTTTAAAAACTTTTGATGAAAAAAATTCTTATTCCTAAATGCAAGTAGAGTTTTTGAGTTTCCAAGTAGACATCCTCATCTTTCTTCCACAGGATTGTATGAATTTCTACCTCTGTAGTTAGGCAGCCTAACACTTCACCCATTGCACTAGCTTAGTGAGATATCATTTTATAAAAATGCATGCTTCAGTACTTGACTTTATCAGCAAGTATTCCATTACTAATAATTGCTACTCTTCTAGTGATAACAGCACTGCACACAGAGATCTACAGACAAGTACCATTCAGAAACTGATGGGTATTCAGAACATAGTTTGTCAGTAAGAGAACAGTTGAACTAGAATAATTTTTTTTGGGGGGGGCATCACTGCTCTCCTGTGGTGGGAGTAGGAGGCCCAGCCCCACTGCTAGAATTGAACCTCCGTCCCAGTGGGCCGCAGTCCCGCGCACAACCACTACGCCACCGGGGCTCAGCCCCTGAACTAGAATAATTTTGAATATTATACAAGTGCCGTAGTCAATGTAATTAAAGGTGAGAGAACCAAAATAGAACCTTGGGGATAGATTTGACACATTGAACACATAACTGAAGACCTGTTTCAAGAGCATCATACATGTAAAAAGCAAAAGATCATTTAAAAGCCAAAGAAAGAAAACATCAGCATGTCAGAAGAGCCTGTGAAACTTGATTATAGAGTAGGTAAGCTAAGCAGTAAAAGAGCCAAGCTGAAAATTGCTGAGGTCAGCCAAGACAAAAGGTTATCATGTGCAATGACTTTGGAGTTCGAAAACCAAAAAGGAAGAATACACTCAGCATATCTCAAGTCGGAAGAATTAAATAAAAAATTTCTAGCTTTGAGTTATAATATTGAAAGTTTCTATGGGCAAAATATTGAAAGAAGATGGGAGGAATGCTCAGTCATGGTACCAAAAAGAAATGGCTGATGTTTATCCATTACACGAGGTAGCAAATGACCAGGAACCGACAATATTGAGAGAAGTCCAAACAACACTTAAGGCATTGGCCATGAACAGGGCTCCAGGAATTGAACTACTAGTTAAAATATCTCAATAAGTGGATGAAGCTTTGGAAATGTTCATCTATGCTAAGAAATTTGGAAAACAAGTACCTGGCCAACTAAGAAAGGTGACTCAAGAAAATGAAGAAATTATTGAAGAAAATCAATATCATTATGCAAGTAAAATTTTGCTGAGAAGAATTACCACAATAATTGCAACAGCACATCAACTCCATGGCAGTGAGTTTTATTTTTTTGGATACATGTTTACTTAACCAGTTACCAGTTTCTTTCAAGTTGAGGTTACTCACGGAGAGCCCATGTGTGTGTCAGAGTGAAACCGCGCTTCACAGAGTTTTCAGTGACTGAGCGTTCAGAAGGTGGTTGACAGGCCTTTCTTTTGAGGTGTGTGCCTTTGGGCGGATTCAGACCTTTTTGGTTAGTAACCAAGCATGCTGTTTGTACGATTTAGAGACTAAGCCAACTCCAAGGCTCTGTAAGTTAAAAAGTTTGCTCTTCTACTTGTGTCTACCATGTATTTAAATACTTTTTTTCTGAGTTTATGTGAGTTTACCACAGAACAAAATACTCTATTGGACTTTCGTGAAGTCACACTATTTCCCCTAGCCTTATCGAAACAGGAAAGAACCACATGAAGAAAGAGAAATTTCACAAATATTAATATCTGAAAGAAATGAATTCGTATCACTGATCTTAAGAATACAGAATAGCCACAATACAGAAATTCTGTGACTAATAAATGAGCATTTTTAAAGTGTCATAATTAGTATTTAATAATAGAGATTAATTTTCATAACAATGTGGCTGATGTAGTTAGGTTATAATATACCTGTCATCTGAGCTCCCTTCTGGTTCATTTTAGAGTCTCAGTTTTTAATGTTTTCTGCTTTCTATTTTTTTTGGGGGGGGAGTGGCCATCACTGCCTCTGGTGGTCGTGGGTGCTACCCAGTGCTGCTCCAGAGAGCCGCCGCTGGATTTGAACCACCAAGCCTGCAGCCTGCAGTCCTGCACACAACCACTTATGCCACCAGGGCTCACGCCTCTGCTTTCTTTTTGATTGAGATTTTTCTTTGTCTAGTCATTGTTGCTGGTTATTTTATTGTTGTTGTTTGTGTCCTGTTTGTGTTTTGTATGATTTTCTCATATATGAAATCCAAGATAGGTAAAACTACAGAGACAGCAATAGGATTAGTAATTACTTAGGGCAGGGGTTGGCAAACTGCAGCTTGTGAGCCAGATGTGGCTCTTTTGGTACATACATGTGGCTCTGACGTTAAATTGAAAATTTTTCAATGATATTTTTCAGATAATGGTGCGTTCATTTGTTTATAAAAATATATTTCTGACCGTGCTGGCTTTGGCAGCACATACACTAAAGATATATTTCTGACCCTTGAATAAGTTTTAAATTGTTAGAGGAATATGTCAAAAATTGCTGACCCCCTGACCTAGGGGACTGGCAGGGTTCGTCTGGGGGAAATGGAGAGCTAACAGTGATGAGTATGAGAAGAAAATGTTCAGGAATTGATAATGATGATGGTTGTATAACTTTTCTTAGTATGATTAAATGATTAAATTGTATGATAAGTGAAGCATGTGTAAAAGCCTATTTAAAATTTTTCTAAGAATAAAAAATAAGGATTAGCTATTTACTACAAATGGGGGATATCTAAAACATGACTTTTTAAAATACATAATTTCCTGCTCCAACTCTTTGGTATTGGTTGCTGTTTTGAAGGTTTTCAAAGCTTATCATCATGCCATTACTGAAGTAGTGCCAATAATATTGATGTAGTTCAAAGATTATTTTGTACTAGTAATACTAAAGAAATTCTTAAGGGCTTAGTAATTGCTTTTGCTACACTTTGATATTTACAGAATGTGAACTCATTATTTGCATGTTTGTTTGTTTTTTTAATTCATTGGTGTTTAGAAAATTTTACAACTTCTTCCAGAAAGAATTCACCAGCGATGGCAGTTTCATAGTATTGGTGAGTCATTCAAATACACATTCCACATTTGAACTAAATGGTAATATATTAAAATGCCCTCTTGGTTGGTTGGTTGGTTGGTTATTGTTGTGTTAGGTGCCATTGTATTAATTTCCATTCATAGTGACTGTATGTGACAAAATACGATCGTTTCCATTGTGTTTTCATGTTTGTAATCTGTATGGAAGCAGAATGCCAGTCCCCTGTGCGCGCCCCCCAACCCCACCCCCGTGAACTGCCAACCTTTCATATAGCAGCTGAATGCTTAACCTATTTGTTAAAATGAAAAGTAGGAATGGTGGCTGTGTTGTAACTACAACGTCGGATGTTCAAATCCACTAGCCACTGCGCAGTTCTGCTCCCATTAAGATTTAGAAAGCCTCCAAAACCCTTTTATAGGGTTGCTGTGTTGGAATTGACTTGATAACATTAGGGTTAGTTTTTAGAATTTAAAATGAGTGATTATTTATGCTTTAATATAAACAAAATAATGCAAGAATAGATTGATTAGGAAATGTAATATATAAATGAATAATTTTCAGTCAAAATGGCACATTGAGTTTCTTTTACCTACCTCTCCTTTATTTTGAATATACTTGCAGTGATAATGTAAAAAACTTAAAGCCATCGCGCTATAAATATCTCACTGCATCAAAATAGTCTTGGTGGTACTACGTAAGCTTTGGACTGTTAACTTTAAGAGTTCATCTTTCTATTGTGGAGGTGGCTTGTAGTTTTGAAATTTTTTTTTTTTTTTTTTGTGGCATCACTGCCCTGGTGGGAGTAGCAAGCCCAGCCTTGCTGCTGGATTTGAACTGTCAACCCTGTGGGCCGCAGTCCCGCAAACTACCACTGAGCCACCAGGGCTCAGCAGTTTTGAACTTTTGACCATGTTGTTAACAGCCCTATGCCTAATTCATTATGTCAACATGGGGCCTATCCTACTTCATTTGTGTTAACTCATAGGCATTCAGCCTTCTCTGACTAGATTAGTGAGTCTTCTATTAAGTGCATGGTGTCAGGATAGCAAATGACTTGGGAAGTGTTCCCTCTTCTGTTTACTAAAAGAGTTTGTGAAGGATTTAAAAAAACCTCAAACCCAACATTTGGTAGATTTCACAAGTGAGAAATTTTATAATTATTAATTTGCTATCTTTCTTTGTTAGAAGCAGATTCAAATTTTTTATTGCTTATCAAGTCAATTTATGCAATTAGTATCTTTTTAAGAATTTGCCTGTTTCATCCTAGTTGTCCAATCTGTTGGCATAAAACTGTTAATATATCCTCTTGAAATAAGCTTTCAAATTCCTACAGAGTTGGTAGTGATGTATCCTATTTGTAGGTATCTGGTTATTTTTGTCTTTTTAATTATTAGGTTTATGTATTGCAATGAGATTAATGAGACCAAGAGAACACACAAACATGGGACTGTGTGCAATATTTCTGTATGGTAGGCTTGATAGTTAAAATATAACAATTTTCAGCCACAATTCCTGTAAAGATATGAAAACAAATCAAATGCTGTAAAATAGATGTGATAGCTAAGGTGATGGATGGGTGAACTTTGAACTTCAACTCAAGCCCTGCCTCAACGCAAAAACGCTTTGATGCTCATCCATCCTGCATAAAGCACAGGCACGATTGATTGCTGAAGACAAAATGGGTGCATAAAAATGTGGTGAAGAAAGCGGGTGGTGATGTCAAAAGATATAACATCTGGGAGTCTAAAAGGCATGAAGTTAAACAATTGGCCATCTAGCAGAGAGCAACAAGCCCAAATGAAAGTGAAACACACCAGCCTATGTGATTGTGAGGAATTGATAGGATTGGGTAAGAGGCATCAGAAGATCCAAAACAAACAAACAAAAACATATTGTTGAGAACAACCTCTACTTAGATAGTGGGACATTCCCCTCACAGAAGGGTCACAAGGAAGGGATGACTCAAACAGGTTGCAGTATAGCACTGATGAAACACAATATTCCTCTGGTTCCTTGAGGCTTCCGCACCCCCACACTATTATGACCCCAGTCCTCCCTTTTTCTGTGGGCTAGACTAGAGATGTACACAGGTCCAGATAAAAAGTAAGAGCTCATGACACACGGAATCCAGGAAAAGGAATGGAAGTAATGATACCAGGAGGCTAGGGAAAAGGTGGGTTGAGGTGGAGAAGGGGGAATGATCACAATGATCGACACATAGCCACCACCCCCCACAGGGGACAAACAGCAGAAACCTTGGGGGAAGGAAGACAGCTGTTGGTGTAAGATATGGAAATAATAATTTATAATTTATCAAGGGGTCATGAGGGTGGGAGGCAGGGGAAAGGAAGAAAGAGGAGCTTATACATAGGGTTCAAATAGAAAATAAATGTTAAGAAAATAATGATGATAACATGTATGAGTATGCTTGATATAATTGATGTATGGATTGCTATAAGAGTTCCCTATAATATGATCTTTTAATAAAATATTTTTAAAAATAGAAGTGATAGGTTAGCTAGATAGAATTATGTGTAGCAGTTAAAATAGATGAGAAACATTTGTCAGTATATAAGAATTTCAGAAGCTAATGGATAAGAAAAGCAATTTGTAAAATGACTTATTTAGTAGGATATATTTATGTAAGGTTATATACAAAGTGATTTAAATATTTTATGCCCTTGTAAATAGTCCCAATAATATATTGTGAGGAATGATTACCAATGAAATCAGAATTTTAGTTTCCTCTGATAAAGGAAGGAGAGGAGGAAAATGATTCAGAATATTCACAAGGGGGCTGAGCCCTGGTGGCATAGTGGTTGAATGTGGGACTGCAGCCCACTGGCTTGGTGGTTCAAATCCAGCAGGAGCTCTCAGGAGCAAGGTTGGGTAGCTCCCACAACCACCAGAGGGCAGTGATGCCCCCCAAAATAAAAAAAAAAGAAAAAAATATTCACAGGAAGTTTCAGTGATAATTTATACTGTTAATTAAAACATTACAGAAATATGTAAATAAATTTCAAAATTGGAACAACATGGGAACATGTTTAAATTTGCTCAAGGTAAAATGATGGGTCTCTGGATATTTGTTGATGTAAATCTCAGTATTGTATAGGTTTGAAATAGTTCATAATGTAAAAGAAAGTGTGTTAAAAGAAGTTTTCAAGCCTTTGAAATGGAAAAGTAGTTCATATAATAGAAATTTTTGTTAGGAAATTTAAGTTACAGGTGTTCATGAAAATTTTCTCTAGTAAAATTTATATTAGTGATATATTGTTTTTATTTAAAGTCTTAATCTAAGAGATAAACAATACGGTTTGTGTTAAATGCAGTTTTGAACTTAGCTTTTACATTTCAAAAGAATAAGCATGTTTAATTGTAGTGAACCATGTGATGAAAAGGTGATTATTTTTATATGCCCTCTGGTTTCAAGACTATGGCCACAGGGATATCAAGATCACCAAGAATAATTTGGAGGTTGCCAAGGACTTGTTGAAAAGTGCTTGCAAGTCTGACCGAGAACTCTGACATTTAGAAATAAATACAAAAATGTGAGTGTTTAAAATCATGTTTTCTTTTCAGGATTGATTTTAAAGAAACTGCTACACACGGGAAACTCCTTAAAGGTATAATATGTTATTTCTTTCCCAACACTATTTAAAAACTGAGTAATATATACAAATCACCTGTTTCACTTTTTCCTTACACAGCTTTTTCCCAAAGCACACAGACTTGTCTTCAATTCACTTACTGAAAAGTGAATTAACTTTAAAATTGTGCAACATGCTCAATATGTGGGGAAATGCATAGCAGGTTGGTTAGAGCATTAACAAACTATTGTATTTTGCCACTGTATGGATGCATTCACTAGAAATATTTTCTTTTTTCTTTTTTTTGTGTGACATTACTGCCCTGTTGGAAGTAGGAAGCCCAGCCTTGCTTCTGGAGAGCTGCTGCTGGATTTGAACTGTCAACCCTGTGGGCCATAGTCTCCGCACTCAACCACTAGGCCACCAGGGCTCAGCTAGAAATATTTTCTGTGTAGTACCCAGAACAAAAAAAAGTGGTCATGCAACAAATTATTCTTCAACTTATTCTTTCAGTATTCTACCGTGCTGTAAATCAGTTTTGACTCTAATCGACTCTATGTATAACAAAACAGAATACTGCCCAGTCTGCCATCTTCACAACTGTTGTTATGGGTGAGCCCATTATAAATATACAAGACAGTAGGGGATCTTTATGAAAATGTTGTTTTTTATTGCCTTTATCCCTGTCCCCATCCCCTTAATCTCACTATGCTATAATAAGAGAAGCTACCCTTTTTAACAAGATCCTGTGAGAGTTCCTTGTTATTTGGCATGTGAGAGACAACAGTTGTTTAGCGTGACAGTGGTCATTTCCAAAGTTACCAAGGAAGGTATTATGAAGACATTAGTTGGGTTGCTTGTTAGAGATTTACTTTTTATCCATCCTTTTCTTTTTCCTTTTTTTTTTGGGGGGGGGGCATCACTGCTCTCCTGGGGTGGGAGTAGGAGGCCCAGCCCCACTGCTGGAATTGAACCTCCGTCCCCGTGGGCCGCAGTCCCGCACACAACCACTACGCCACCGGGGCTCAGCCCTCTTTACTTTTTCCTTTTTCCAAATAATTGATTCAAATTATTGCTTGCGTTTAGGACATTGCTCTAGGTTTTTAGACTATAGCAATCAGTCAATGCCCTAATTCGCACCTTAGAAGCAAGTAGTAAATAAATCAGGTAATTTTACAGAGTGACAATCCCATACTCTAGAATCCTGATAATTTTTTTTCTCTTTAACAGATTCGTAACAAGTGTCAATCATTGTCCTCCCTTATTACCACCTCTTAATTTACTCTGTTCTCTGGTACTAGTTTTCTGTTTCTGTTCTTTTCTGTTTCTGTTCTGTTTCTGTTATAGAAATTGTCTGATGACTTAGAGGTCACATTCTTTCTTGGTAAAAACTCTTACATTTAGATTTTCAGGTAATTACGGGTAGTCACAGGGACTATAGTTTGCCAGCCTCCCTCCTCTCTTAACTCTTCTCTTTCTCTCCCTTCTCTCTTTGTGCAGTGTCATTCTATAGCTTTTGGAAAATTTGTGCCTTAAAAGGAAGAAAATATTGCCATTAAAAGTCCTGTTGTAATTTGATTTTGTTTTAGATCAGGCGGGAAGGTGTCCGTCTTTTCTTACTGTGGTTACAAGCTCTTCAGAGTAACTGTAGTGAAGAGCAGTTGTGGATGTTTTCCTGTCTAATCCCTGGATTCTCAGCACCACAATCTGAACACGGACCGCGAACTTTAGATAATCTCATTAATCCTCCCCTCAACCTTCAAGAAAGTAAGATTCATGAGGTGTTTCCATCAGTATTTGAAAGTATTCTGTGTAATCTAATACTATTCTTTAAAATGTGTATGCAGTTTATTGACTGTTAGCTAGTACACAGCCACTTAATACTTTAATTTCTATTTCTCTTGTATTTTTATTCGTTTTAATTGAATTTGGATGCAGAATGAAGTACACAGGTGTTTTATTTTGTGCATTAGATGATTAAAAGCTACAATAGATTGAATTTTTATAAATTCCCAGTAGTATCTTTATTTTTTGTTTAACTTATAGTTTCAATTTTTTTTTTTTTTTTTGTGAGCATCACTGCCTCTGGTGGTTGTGGGCGCTACCCAGCCGCTGCTGGATTTGAACCGCCAAGCCTGCGGGCTGCACTTCCACACTCAACCACTTACGCCACCGGGGCTCAGCCCAGTTTCAAATATTTTAACTTTATTTCTGCTTTAATGTAGTGAATCTTTATGCTTTTTATCCTCAAATTTTCTAGAATTGCCTTTTTCCCTGTTTACTTATTTAGTTTTGGTGATGGACTGTCAGACATGACCATAGATAGATTTCAGGAATCAATCCTAAGAAATTTTCAGTTAGTTGCATACATGTTTTCAAAGTTCATATTTGGGTCATGCTATATTATTACATTTGTTTTATAGTCATTCTAATTTTATATTTTTCTCTTAATAGCTCAAGTCACTATAGAGGAAATTACTCCTCTTGTCCCCCCACAATCAGGAGATAAAGGACAAGAAGATCTCACGAGCTACTTTTTGGAAGCACTTTTAAAATATATAGTCATTCAGGTACATGTTCTCTTTAATTACTCTTTTGTCTTGAGTATTAAATCTCCCTTTCATACTCTCATTCCTGGAAGAAAGATAACACTTTCTACTCTCATAAAGTTACCGTCTCAGAAACCCACAGGGCAGTTCTTCCGTGTTTGTTTAGGTGTGAGTCTGCATCGACTTGGATTTGGTTTTGGTTTATCATCATTATGTCATAGTAGGTATTTGACTTTACATTTTTTTTCCCTGAAGATGGAATAACCCATTTTTGATTGGAAATTTGCTATTTGCCCTTCCTGAAATAAAAATCATCAGAGAGATTGTAAGCGAACCTCTTGGACAGGGAACTCAAGAGACATTTCTATAAAGTGGCCTCTTTGTGCCTTTGTGAGTGAGGCAGTTGGGCTGATTTTCTAATCCTTTCATTTGTAGTCAGCAGCAGTGGTACTTTAAATGAAAAGCAAATAACTTTTTGATTAGGGATCAATCTGCCCCAGAGGAAAAGGGCTGGTAGTCAGTCCTTTACATTCATTATAATTGTTCAGGGTCCTTAAATATCACGATTTTTGAGTACTGTAATGAATCTAGGCATTGTTCTAGACACTGGGGATACATCAGTGGAGCAAATAGATGAATCAAAGAGTTTATTTCTTGGTATATATAGACTATCTGCAGGAATATGGAGGGAGGGATACATAAGAAACTCCAAACAGTAGCAGCACTAAGGGAAGCGGTGGGCATGATAAAGCTCAGGGGTGGAGATATAATTTACCCTTAAGTCATTTTTACCTTTTGAATTTCCAGGTAGATGTGTTCAGTAATCTGTTGAAGTCTAAATAAGAAATGAACATAGATAAACATTAATAGCCACATACGTGTTACCTGTAACTACTTCAAACCAAATGTTCCCTATACAAATAGCCTGTTTATACTTTTCTTGAAAGAATCTTTTTTATTTTAGTGAAAAATGGTATTTAAAACCAACTTCTAGATACTCTACAAATCTATGTATAATAGACTGAAAGTAGGGAATTCATACTAGTATCCTCTATATTGGTTCAGAACAACAGGTTTCAGGTTTTTCTCTCTTCCATTTACATAAGTCTCTGACAATGAGAAACCTTACTTTCATTATTGTTAGTTTGTTTACTTATTTAATCCCCTCTGTAGATAGTCCCTTGTCACCAATATTGCCAGTCTCTACAGACATTCGTCCTAACCTCCTGGGGATCCAATACCCTGCTCTAGACTTTTGCCCCTTAAAAATTCTCACCTTATTGGAGTTCCCCCACTTGCTTTTCTCGCTTTCTGGGCACCCTCTTTATTTCCCTATCAGGCTCTGTGTCCCACTAGACTTTTTCAAACTCTGTCGTGCCCCTCTCCTGGATACCTCACTTACTGTGCTCAGCATCTGATGACCTGCACTTAATTATTGCCCCTGCTTCCACCTTCCTCCCTGTCGCATGTACCTATTTCGTGGGCTGAAGTATTCAAGAAGAGAGAAGTGGGGAGGCACAGGGAAAGAACATTACTGTGATTGTTATTACTAAGGCCAATTTTTGTTTCAGTTTTCCAGAACCTTTTTTCTTCAGTTTTTGAGATTTAGCATTTTAATGCATTTGTGTGATTTTTGACTAATTTAAAAGATTTTTCATTTATATATATATGTGTGTATAGGTATGTGTGATTTTTACAGTGTAGCAATATAGTAGATTGCTGAACCTTAACTTATTTACAACAGCTAATAATTGTTTTTTGAGATTTTCTCTGATAGAGTGATTTTTAATTTTGTTTATTTTTAGGTCAAAAGTTTAGAATGGAAGAACAAAGAAAACCAAGAAAGAGGATTTTCATTTTTGTTTTTACATTTTAAGAAATATTACTTGCCTTATATTTTTCCAAACATCTGCAAAGAGAACAGTTTATATCATCCTGCACTTGGTAGGTAGTCAATAAAATTTTCTAAAAGACCACACATTCAAATACAACTTTTACTTTTCCATGTAAGAGTTAGTGTTTGTTACCTGTAGAAAATGGGTTATGTTTTATATTTGTTTTGGTTGATAGCGATATTATACCTGAATTTGAAATGAAAATGCAATTTTATTAATAGGACATTTTCATTGGGTTGAAGAGATTTTTTTTTTTACCCTCAAGAGTTAGTAGAGTATTTATTTCCTTTTTAATTATGTGGTAAAAATAAGCTCAATAAAACCATCATCAACCTAATAATTTTCACATGTACAATTCAGTGACAGTGATAACATTTGACATTTTGTATAACCTGCATCACTAGTCTTTCCAAATACTCTGCCATCATTAAAAGAACTGAATGTCCTTTACACAAAACTTCCATATACTCTCCCTTCCCATCTAACCTGCTAACCACTAGTAACCATTGGTTTCTATGTATTTGCTTATTTCATATATGAGATCATACAGTATTTGGCCCTTTGTGGCTGATTTAATTTACCCAGCCAAATGTTTTCTGCACTCATGAATATTATGGATACATTGAGTCTTACTCTGTTCATGGTTTAGTAATATCCCATTGTATGTTTATACCACTTCTTACCTCTTTATATCTTTGATTGTAAATTAAATTTTAATGCTTTGGAGTAATCACTTAACTATAAATATTTTCAGGTCTTTCAGAGTTCAAAATTAATAGTCTTGTTGACATTCTCTATGAATAATTACATCATGTCGTATTTGTTTAGTGACTATGTTAAGATGTCTGTTGGGTCCTTGAAATTAAAGCCTTATGGACAAATTCTGGGTTAACAATTCTATATATAGAAGGCATTGGTAGAATATATATGGAAATAACCATTTTGTAGAAAAAGGTGCCTTTTGTAAGCTCTGACAAGTTTATGTAACCTAGAGTTGCACAAAACCATTAGGGCTATTTCTTTAAAAATAGTTTTGCTTTTAGCAATCAGAAAAAAAAATTCTTACACTTTATGTGACTTCAAAATATCTGTTTCCTTAAGTTATTTAATATTCATACTCATTTTTAAAATAACTCTGGAGGCATCTTTGAATTTAGACAATTCCTTTAACCTTCTGATGATATTCACAAGTGGATGCCTTCATACATAAGTTTAATGGGCTTGTATACATAGATGTGTGCATAGAGCCACTTCAAATCAGGGTATCATCACAATATTTTCTTAAATGTTTAAAGTATTTCTTATTTTTTTTGGGGGGAGGGGGCATCACTGCTCTCCGGTGGTGGGAGTAGGAGGCCCAGCCCCACTGCTGGAATTGAACCTCCGTCCCCGTGGGCCGCAGTCACGCGCACAACCACTACGCCACCGGGGCTCAGCCCAGTATTTCTTATTTTAAATTTGATTTTCCTTTTATTTTGAATAGATATTCCACAGGTGAGAGCAAAACCATATTATGTAATGGTGAAGAAAGATGCTGAAACTAATGAAGCAATCTATTGTACAAAGGAACCTTTTATTAAGGCTCGTGTTATTGTCATTCGTTGGCTGGTTTCTTTCTGGCTTGAGCCAAAACCACATACAGGACCCCATATTCCTGGCATGGAAGGTGAAGTCTTGCCAAAGAACATTCAGGTAATACATACATTAGGTTTGCTTGTTAAACTTAGAAATGTTTTCGATTTTTCTCCTTTTCCCTTATTGTGCATTTTTCTCAACTTGTCTGTATTACAGTGGATTGTTACTGTTTTTGTCGTTCCGCTATTCAGCCTTCCTTGTTTATTTATTTTTTTGGGGGGTGGGGGCATCACTGCTTTCTGGTGGTTGTGGAGCTACCTTGCTCCCAGAGACCTGCTGCTGGATTTGAACCGCCAATCCAATTGGGCCGCAGTCCCGTACTCAACCACTCTGCCATTGGGGCTCAGCCCCCCTTGTTTATTTTTTATATGTGTGATCTTTTTTTATGTTTTGTTTTTTTTGGGGGGCATCACTGCCCTCTGGTGGTGGAAGTAGGAGGCCCAGCCTTTGCTTCTGTGGAGCCTCTGCTGGAATTGAACCTCCATCCCAGTGGGCCATAGTCCCGTGCACAACCACTAAGCCACCGGTGCTCAGCCCAGATGAATGTTTCTTAGGGTTCGGAAATTTGACTTTTATTCCCTTTAGTCTTCCAGTTTTCTGTAGCAAGCTGTACATTATGTTTCATCAAGAACGTTGGTCCAAATTCTCCATAAAGAGAATTTTATTAGATGCATAAACTCAAAGCAGAGCTATTTTCCTTTATCAGAATTTAATAGACCTAAACTTTCAGACCTTTTGAACAGAATGGCATATGAAATACTTACCGAACTTAAAACCTCTTATTTTATAGATGCTAAAACAAACCAGGAGAGTTTACATTTTTTTAAAAGAAAAAGAAAACATTACCTGTATAAGATAGTAATTTAGGGCTGAGCCCTGGTGGCGAAGTGGTTGAATGCGGGACTGTGGCCCATAGGCTTGGTGGTTCAAATTCAGCAGTGACTCTCCAGGAGCAAAGCTGGGTAGCTCCCATGACCACCAGAGGACAGTGATGATAGTAGTTTGCCAAAAAAAGATAGTAATTTGCCATATTACACTGTGTTGCCATTTTTCACATACCATGATAGTAATTTTTTATCACTTCTTTAAGACTTTTACTTTATTCCTAGGATTAAGCTTGATCTTAATCTTTATGACAATTCTGTTAAATTATTAGCATATAGAAGTCTTTCTTGAGTTTGCTAATATTTCCTGTTAGCTTCATATTTGCTGCTTCTCTCATAATTTTGTTCAGCTCATTTGTTTTCGTGTTTTAAAAGTTTGGCATGTTTAATATTGCTCTTGCTAATATTTAAGATAAATGAGAGATGATTTAAAAATTTTTTTTGATGATTTAAAATTTTAAGGCTATATATTGGGTAATTAAGTAGTCCACTGCCAGGCTTGTTCCAGTTGAAGAGCTAACATATCTCCATTTGCATTATTCTTTCATAATTTTTAATTAGTGACTTGTTTGTAATCCAAATGAACCGAAGCAAATCTATTTATAAATGAGTCAATGATTGGGGTACATCTGTATTACTTAAATTTTGGAGGACCTCTGTATTATATACATTGTAACTTAATAGACTGGATTCTAAATGAAACTACCTGAGTTTTAAACAGTGCTACACATTATTTTTAGAATGCTATTGATCCTAATAATTGTGTTATTAAAAGAAAAAATAACCAGTTAAATATTTCACCAAAGTGTTCTTACCTTTTAAAAAAACCTTTGATTTTAGAGAGCAGCTGCTAGTTTGGTATCCAGAGAAGAAAATAAAAATGATAATGCTGATAAAACAGATAGAGCTGCAGAGCCAGAGCAGTCTCATTCCAATACAAGCACGCTCACAGAACGGGAGCCGAGTTCCTCTAGTCTCTGTAGTATTGATGAAGAACATCTCACAGACATTGAAATCGTCCGCAGAGTATTTTCTTCTAAAAGAAGTAATGTAAACTTTGTGACAGAGATATTTCGTCAGGTAAAATGCCTCTTGCAATATTTTAAAGTTGCCAACTACTTAAATTTTATTCTTTATAGAGATGTTTTTAAAGTTCTTATTATTTTAATTGACTTTTGTTCAACCCTTTAATGTTTTCTATTTATGTGTTATATATTTTAGTTTCATAATTTTACTTTCACAATGTGCCCCCTATTTAACAATGTACTCCTATTTTCAGAATAAATTTTTTCATTTCTTAAAAAAAAGTCTGGTTTGTTCATTACAAAATTAATTGTTCAGTAGAACATACACCAACTGAGCAGTTTGTACATCTACCATTTAGTAATTATTATTACTATTGATTATTATTATTACTGATTATTACATTCTTCAAATTGTGCAGCTATTCTCATACTTCTTGGGGGGCGGGCATCACTGCCTCTGGTGGTCGTGGGCGCTACCCAGTGCCGCTCCTGAGAGCGGCCGCTGCTGGGTTTGAACTGCCAAGCCCGCGGGCTGCAGTCCCACACTCAACCACTTACGCCACCGGGGCTCAGCAATTGTCATACTTTTTTCTGGGGTTTCCTCCCCCTTAAAATAAATTTCACTGTCCTCCAGGTTTCTATCTAATATTTTAAGATGCTATTGTCATTTTCAGTTTTATCACATATAGTTTTTTAAAAACCATAACGTTCAAGGCAGACAGATCCTTTCTACTAGTTAAGCTAAACTAGAAGTCTCCTTTAGGATCTTCTATCCAAATGTTCAGTAATGGTAGCCGAGCCCCATCCAGTTCTTCTGGTCCTGGTCCCTAGGAGGTAATTACCAGCACTGTGTATCCTCTTTCTGTTACTGAGACAGCTTTTATTGTTCCAGGTGAATAGAGGCTAATTATTGTGACTTGGGTGGCCCCTTAGAAGCTTTTACAATCCATGTCACTCCAAAAGGTACTAGGAAGTAAAACAGAAGCACACAATCTGTTATTAGGTCAATTAACTGGATGTTCCATGCAACCTTGATTCAACTCTCAAACAAATAAAACAAATCCCATAATAATTTTGGTTGTGTATTAGCAGACTTAGCAGCTATTTTTTTTGTTGTCATTGTTGTAAATACAAGAGTAAGTAAAAAAATCTTACTACCAGGATTCCTTTTCTGACATGTATACATTTATTTCAGACAAGTTATATTTTAAACATGTTTCTGAGATTAGCGAATGGCTACAAACAAGTGCTATCATAAATCCACTTGTTTTAGTCTTTAGAATATCATACTTTAAAAAAAATAAAAAAGATAAATTTTGTGCCGTGGCAAAAACAGTATTTAGTCAGGGCTAATACATACCAAATTTTTAAGAAAACCCATCATAGTTATCAAGTCATTTATAAATATTTTGGATATAAGAATTTTTTTTGTTGTTTTTGGGGCATCACTGCCCTCTGGTGGTGGGAGTAGGAGGCTCAGCCTTGCTGCTTGATTTGAACCTCCAAGCCAGTGGGCCGCAGTCCCGTGCACAAACACTACGCCACTGGGGCTCAGCCCCTATAAGAATTTTTTTAATAGTGCTGAATTACTAGACTAACTTTTAGACAATTTTAAATGTATATATCATGTTTTATAATGTATATTGGACACTGAGACGGAGGAAAACATAGTCGCTATCATGGTTCTCTTTTTTTTTCCTTCGCTAGGCATTTTTATTGCCAATCTGTGAAGCAGCAGCTATGAGAAAAGTGGTGAAAGTATATCAAGAATGGATCCAGCAAGAGGAAAAACCTTTGTTCATGCAAGAACCAGAAGAAATTGTGATCTCTTCTTCAGACTTACCTTGTATTGAAAATGTCACAGACCATGCTATTTCAGTGGAAGAAGGAGAAAAAAGAGAAGAGGTACAAATTAATGATTTAGCTTAGTAACAAATTAGATTTTCAAAAAAGTTTTAACAGTATCATGTTAACACAAAAATACTTAATAGGAAGGTAAAGGTAGATTGCAATATATTGTATAGTTTAGGTAAATATTCTGTTACTTCAGTTCCCAATCCCCAAACCTTTTGATGCCACAATTAAAAAAGATATAGATTAATGGTCATATGTAGTTCCTTAAGTGATTGCCTAGATTGAAATGTGATATTGTAATAAAGGTGTAAGATTCAAAATAGTGTGTTACTATGTCAGATGGATATTTTAATAAGCATTTCTTTGGGTGGTCACAAAGTACAATTATCCCTTCTCCCCTCTTACATTAATTATTTTTGTCTTGGGATTTTTTTTATATTAGAGTTGATTATAGAATCAGGAAATTCATGA
This sequence comes from Nesogale talazaci, assembly GCA_004026705.1. Lineage (NCBI taxonomy): Eukaryota > Metazoa > Chordata > Mammalia > Afrosoricida > Tenrecidae > Nesogale > Nesogale talazaci. The sequence continues at coordinate 47,461 of PVJH01000749.1, forward strand.
CGTGGTCAAATTAGGTGATTTCAATAAGAGGACTCACAGAGAGGAAAACAAATAAGAGAGAGAAGAGAGGTGACAGTTGGTCCCTGGATTCTGTCATGTAGCAGGTTCTCCAAGCAGATACTGAGGTGGAATTCGGAATGCAAAGGTTTATGGAGGGTGATTTTTTTCTGCTTTATCTCGTTTGACTTTTCATGAGAAAGTAAGGGTCTGATATAAACACTGATAATAGCATTTGAATTGGTTCCAATTACAGGGTACATTAGAACTGGTTAGCAGTCCAGTGTGTAAGCCCCAGGGGTACCTTGATATTGACATTAGCCTTGCTACATCTAGACAGGAGTTATTTGGTAATGTCAGTTCATATTGGTGACTAATTTGATTTTGTGAATAGAATTTAGTCATTATTTTAATATATAAATAGAAGGTTATGTTCTCTGTAGATTTTGAAGTCATCTTAAGGTCCCTGGGTACTCCAAATGATTTGTGCTGTACTCAGGGTTGCTGGTGTGAACTCAGCTGATGGTGCTGTGTAAGGTGGAGATCTGCCTCTGTAAAGACTACAGTCAAAGCCACCCACTGGAGCAGTTCTTCTCTGCCATACATGCGGTTTCCAGGATTCAATCTGACAGCAGTGGTTTGGGCTTCTTTTGGTATATATGATGGGCTCTAAAGCATTCTTGGAGAAAATTCCATTATCTTTTCATTCCATTTTCCCATGAACCTTTTTGAAGTTCTCTCATAGATACATGTGTATGTGCTACAAGTTATCTAGAGAACATCTTCTCCTACTTTGAAAAAGGAAAAAAAATGTTAGAGATAGATAATTGTTTGTTTGTTTTTGTTTTGTTTTGTTTTTTTGGGGGGGGGCATCACTGCCCTTTGGTGGGAGTGGGAGGCTCAACCTTGCTGCTGCTGGATTTGAACCGCCAATCCAATGGGCCGCAGTTCCGCACTCAACCACTAAGCCACTGGGACTCAGCCGAGATAGATAATTGATATTAGTAAAATTAACCTTATAGAACATGAAATAATTATATTCTGCTCCAAGAAAGATTGTGTTATTCTAGAAAAGAAAAAACTCTTCATCAAAGTAATTTTTCAAATGTCTTTGTCATGCTCCATCCATAGCCATATATATATATATATAAAGACTACCTTTCATCATTTACTGTAATTCAATAAAATTGCCACATAACAAATCTATATTCATAATGTAAAAAGAAGCAATGATATGACTGAATCTAAAAGAAAAAAGAAAAGTTATGATAAAAGTATAAATATTTTGACTTGTTGATACTTGGGCATGATAACTCATGAATACCCATATCATCCCCTTCTCTCTCAAAAAAGAAAGAAGCAAGCAGAGAGAGAGGAAGGGCTGAATCACTGTGAATATACCCAGCCCATTGCTGTTGAGTCAGTTAGAACTCCTTAGAGGACTGTATATGGTCTTTGTTTCACCTCATTAACCTTGTTAGACCTGTGTATGTTCATTTGTATAATTAAGAGCAAAACCAAAATAGATAATCTTTCAGTAACAGTAATGGGAGTAATGATTACCTTAGGGTATGGGAAGTGGCGGGGGGTAGGGGGGAGGCGCAAGTGTGAGGAAGGGAGGGGACAGTAGGTAGCAATGATAAGTATATAACAGCACTTGAGGGGAACCAATAACAGAATTTCAGGTGAATGGATGCATTGGGCAGTGTTAGATACAGCAAATAATAATAATATAATTAGATAACAAGGGTTCTTTGGGGCTAGGGTGGGGGAGGGAAGTGCTAAAGGGGAGCTGATATCCAAGAGTTCAAGAAGAAAGAAAATTTATTGAAACTCATGGTGGTAGCATTTGTATAGTTATATTTGAGCCAATTAAAATATGGATTGTTACAATATCTGTAAGAGTGCCCTTTAAAAAAAAAGTAGAACTGCTCCAGAGGGTTGCCAAGGCTATCACTCTGTACAGAAGAGATTGCTTCCTGTTACTCCTCTAGAGCAGCTGTTGAATTTGAACCATTGACCTGTCAGTTAACCACCAGAATGCTCTACCCCTTACACCACTAGATTGTCTGCTGTGAACAGTGCTACAAATTCAAGGGTAGTATAGGTATGTTGTATATGTGTGCTGTACTAATTCTCACATAACTAATCATTACAGCCATTAGAAGACAAATGTGCAAAATAATATATAACTATTATTACTGTGATCGTAGAACTTGAAAGAAGGAATAGCTAACTTTGGGGTGATCGGGAGGCTTCAAGGAGGCAGTAAAATACTGTAGAAATTAGGTAGCAGATTGGAAAAGAGTCATTGGTGAGAATAGCATCTATAAAGATGAGAGATCTTGAAAATACTTTGATTTACTGTAAGAGCAGGTTGGGGAGAGTAATAAATATTAGCTAGGTCTAAAGGGTTCAGTACTTTGTATGCCCTATTAAAGTACTTTGAGTACATTCCTGACACTGAAAAGCCTGTAAGGATTATGAACAGGAATGTAGCAAGATAGCATGCCAAGTTCAGAGTGAAGGATAGATTCAAGGCCAGTCTGGAGGCAAGAAGTCCAATTAACGAGTTTTCTCAAAGTTCTAGACTCCAAATCACTGCCATCAAGCCAGTGCTGACCCATAGCGGTCCCCTGTGGGTGCCCCAGACCGTCACGGTTTACGGGAGTAGAAAGCCCTGTCTGTTCCGCAGATCTGCTGGTAGTTTTCAACTGCTTGACCATGCAGTTCATAGCTCAGTGCGAAACCACTACACCTCCAGGGGAGGTGATAAGGACCTGATGGAGAACTGTGCCAGTGGAATGGGAGGGAGGTCAGAAAGAAGAGCTCCTTTGGTGTGGTGTCTTAGGTTCCTAGTACTGCCATAACAGAAATGCCCCAAGTGACGGATTTGAAGAACAGAAGCTTATGGCTCACTAGTGGAGACTGAGTAAAAGGCTACTTCTCAGCCTTGTGTTAATTCCGTTCTTGTAGGTAGTCTCAGGAATTCCTTATGCCTCAGCTTGTCGATGATCCTTATATGGCATCTACTTTTTCCTATGTATCCAATCTGCTCTTTTTATAAATCATTGGTTATTAGCTTTAGGACTCACCCTATTTGGGTGTGGTTTAATTAGCATAATGAGTCCCAACTTCTAAACAGGATTGAAATGACAATTCCAACACAAATTCCAACACAAATTTATTGCATGGATATCAGAATTTAATCTATAAACAGGTGGTAAAAATCAGTATGCTTCATAAATGTCCAAGAGAGATGTGGATAAAACACTTGCTGTTTTGACAGAAAGTTATTTATCAAAGTCCATAATTTTTAGTTTAGATCTTCAGCCTACTATTTGTGATAACTGTCTTATCTAGTAAAGTATGAAAAATTTGACCTTTTGCTTCAGGAAAATGGGACTGTTACTGCTGATCATGTTCGAAATTCCACCTGGGCGAAAAATGGCTCCTACCAAGATGTCCTTCATAAACCCTCTGAAGAAGAAGCAGAACAAAGCATACGTGCCGGCACCCAAGCAGTCTTGCAGGTGGATCACTTTATAGCTGTATAAAATAGTTAAATATTCCAAATTTATAGTCAGTTTTTTAGAACAATGTATAATAGGTTGAGTAAAAAAGTATTATACCAGGGTTCTGGTTATGATATGCCAAACAAAACATATTTAAACATGTCTGTTAATAGCAAGTTCAGTAATATTTGTCTTAGTCTCAGGAGAGTGCCTTTTTAAAAAGGTGCAATCAAACCAGTGCCTTCTATGGGATCGCTTGAGCCAGCTACATTGCAGACAGAGAGGTTAGCTCCGAAGGTCCTGTGGACTATTTTTGAATTCTGAAGGGGTAACTTTGGTGAACTTTTTTTCAAAGGACTCTGGATAATCATGGGGGCTTTCTAGGGGAAGTTTTAAGAAAACTGAAACTGCGTTAGTGAGCAAAAGGCTAATAAGAAAGATACACAAAGAAAAACGTTCTATTCATTCATGGAGGGTAACAAGGACTGTTCTGTAAGAATTTTATTGGGAAACCTTACCAAGTCCACCCAACAGCTTTGATGCTGCTCCTTCACAGTGCTTTTTTGTTCCCCTAAGTCTGAAAGCATGTCATAGGAAATGCTGTGAGTCCTTTCAGAATTCCATCTTGATGTAGTATAAATTGAAGAGTGCCAAACGTGGGGAGGAGGGTAAGAGAGATGGCAAAACCATCTTCCGAAATTATTAAAGGTGTGCATACATCCTAGAAGGATGATACGTCAAGCATTGACTTCACATTTTGATATTTTCGTTTAATAAAGGTTTTTATGATTTTACAATAATACTTGGCTTACTTACTCTTGCATGTCACTGATAATTCCATAAGAATAGTTCATGTATTTTTTTCATCTTAGGTGTTTATTATAAACTCATCAAACATATTTCTTCTTGAGCCTGCAAATGAAATAAAAAATCTCCTGGATGAACACACAGATATGTGTAAACGTATTCTTAACATATACCGGTTCATGGTTGTGCAAGTGTCAATGGACAAAAAGACTTGGTAAAAAAAATTTATCCTTCTTGTGTGTTTGTGTTTTTAATTGTATGACAAGTATAGTAATTTTTAGAAAAGGAGGATCTGTGCACAGAGCTTGTCACATAAGGGTTCCTTTTGAATGAATGGATGACTATAACATTTTATGTAATGATCATCATGATAGTAGGCCCCTTTGTTTTAAATATCTTCAATCATACTTTATGAGACTCCTTTTATTTTATTACAGCAGGAATATGATGGCTTCGTGTCTTTTCCTGATTAAATGTATGCGTACATGAATGAATGAATGTGTTTGTGTGTTCTGTTGCGTGTAGAGTTGCTCTGAGTCAGAACCAACTTGATGGCACCTAGCAATGACCACATGTGTGTCAGTAGAGGATTGAAAGAATAACTCAATGAGTGACTATAGGAATGCCATAGCTTCAACCTGGCTTTTCAGGCCAAGTACAGCTAGCGTGTTCCTTCTTTTCTAGCCCTCTCTCAAGCCTACACGCCCATCGTTTTCACAATCAAATCATGCTTCCTAGTTTAATCAAATTACCCTTTCATGAGGATAGTCTGTATTTTTTTTTAGAATGTCTAATTGTCATTATCTTTTACTATTATAGCTATAATTAACCTTAAGATTTTACCTTCCTCTTTGTAAATCTTTAGTTAATTTTAGTTCTCATTTTCTTTCATCTTGTTTCTACCATTTTTGTAGTTCTTGTCACGATTATCTTGAGTCTTTGTCACTTATGTACATGTCTTTACCTGCATCCAATGGAGAGGCTCTACATCGTGTACAGCATTGTCTAGTTGTTGGCATAGTTTAATTTCCATATAGTAGTAGTCTATTTTGATATGCTATACATTTTAAAATGGTATTTGAAGTGAGATGGAGGGAACACTTTTTAAATTTAAGATCATTTTGTTGGTGTTTTTAAAACTCTTGTTACAATCCATACATCAATTGTATCAGACATATTAGTACATATATTGCCATTGTTCTTTTCTAGACATTTACTTTCTTTTTGGGGGGTAGGGAGCATCACTGCCCTCTGGTGGGAGTTGGAGGCCCAGCCTTGCTCCTGGAGAGCTGCTGCTGGATTTGAACTGCCAGCCCAATGGACCACAGTCCCGTGCACAACCACTACGCCACCGGGGTTCAGCCGACATTTACTTTCTCTATTGAGCCCTTGGGATCAGCTCTTTTTCCTTCTTCCCCGCCCACACCCTTGTGGTCCCTTGATAGATGATAGATTGTTATTATTTTAATATCTCACACCAACCACTGTCTCCCTACCCCTCTGGTTTCTGTGGTTCTTCCCCTGGAGGGATGTGTGGTGTTATGTGCCATTCATTGTGATCGGTGTCCCCTTCCTCTCTACCTCTCCCCACTTCCCCCTACCCTTTTGGTATTTCTATTCCCATTCCTGTTCTTGGATTCTGTGTATTGTAAGCTTTATCTCTTGCCTATACTTATATACAGAGTGGGGCGCACCACTGGGATCATGATAGTGGGGGGTGAGGAAGCTTCAAGGAACCAGAGGATGATTGTGTGTTTCATTGGTGCTTTATGTGCCTTGGTGGACTCATCCCTCTCCTATCACCCGTCTGTGTGGGGATGTTCCATGTCTACAGATGGACTTTGGGTCTCTCCTCCGATTCCCCCCTTGTTCTCAACATTATGTTTCTGTTTGTTTGTTTGTTAAGGGTATTCTAATGCCTATTACCTGGTCCTGATGACACCTCATGATCACTCGGCTGGTGTGCGTCTTCCATGCAGGCTGTTGCTTCATTGTTGGATAGCTGCTTATTTAACTTCAAGCCTTTAAGACCCCAGATACTATATTTTCGATAGCCGGGTACTATCCACTCTCTTTACCACATCTGCTTATGCTCCCATTTTGTCTACAGCTATCGTGTTTGGAGGGTGGGTGCAGTGAGGTGTGTGTGGGGTGGTGGTGTATGTGTGTGTGTATCACAAAATGCCATTTTGTTAGAACAAAGTGTGCTTGTATTGAGGGAGGATATGAGCTGAGACCCAAGACCCATCTGCAGGCTCAGTGTATTGACTTATAAATATATGTACTTAGACTAACACCTCTATTTTTGTGATTAATATATTTATGTAAGTACACACTTCTGTTAATACCTCTATCTATAGCTTTGTTTTCTAGAACAGTGGTTCGCAACCTTCCTAATGCCACGACCCTTTAATACAGTTCCTCATGTTGTAGTGACCCCCCCAACCAAAAGATTATTATTTATTTATTTATTTTTGGGGGGCATCACTGCTCTCCGGTGGTGGGAGTAGGAGACCCTGCCCCACTGCTGGAATTGAACCTCCGTCCCAGTGGGCCGCAGTCCCGCGCACAACTACTACGCCACCGGGGCTCAGCCCCCCATAAGATTATTTTTGTTGCTACTTCATAACTGTAGTTTTGCTGCTGTTATGAATTGGGCGGCCCCTGTGAAAGGGCCATTTGACCCCTGAAGGGGTTGTAACCCATAGGTAGAGAACAGCTGTTCTAGAACTTTCCACTGTTCCCCCCTCTTAGTACCTCATCTCAGCTGTATTGGTGTTGCTCTCATTCCCACAGTATCTCTACAGCCTCCAGACGTTGCCTGGTTCTGCACCATCTTCATAATCATTGCTCTGTTCATGCTTATTATCATAGCTCCTGTGTCATTCCAAGTCCTTGCGGGTCTTTCTCTTTTTCAGTGACCCTCTCTCAAGAATGATGTCCTCCAGCTCAGACTTTTCTAATGGCATGCCCAGACCTGAGATGTAACTTTGCCATCCTTGTTTCCAAGGCTCATTTGACTTTTATTTCTTCCATGACAAATTTGTTCATGATTCTAATAGTTCATATTCAGTTTTCTTTGCCAACACCACAATTCAAATGCATCAATTTTTCTTTGATATCAATTATTTGTGTGTCTTATTTTCTTAACCAATCGCCCATTAGTGAACTTTGTTTTCTTTTGTTGTTGAAGGAGGGAAAGTGATTATCACTAATACATCTGTAGTTTCCCTTCTCAGACTCATTCTTAAAAAGAGAGAGTATTTAATCAAATGGTGTTTTAGGAAACAAAACTTGATTGTTATTGATAAATGTAACCGCAGCATTTCTTATTCCAGATTTTGTTCTCAGTACTCTTCAGTTTCTTAAGTTAATCCTTGCAGCATCTATTGAATGGATGAAAGCATCCCTGTTTTACATGAAGTAGTTAAGAGGTACAAAGAGATTAAATGATTTGTCCTATTCACACAGCTAATAAGTGATGAGCAGAGATTTGAATTATGTTCTTTCTAACATAAGAAGCCAAGGCATTATTAGCCAATAACTCTACTCTATGGAATTAGTCACTAGTCTTTTTTTTAAATTTGTTTTGAATTGATGTTGAATCAGGTTAAGGTGACAGGCTAGCTATGTAGAACACAATTTGGAGATACAGCAACAATTCATGCCATCGAGTCAATTCTGACTTATGATAACCTTTTAGGGGAGAGTAGACCAGCTCCTCTGGTACTCGGAGACTTTAAATCTTACAGGAGTAGACAGCCTCATTTTTCTCCTCCGATGAGTTCATATTGCTTATCATGTGGTTAGCAGCTCAGTGCATCTCCCACTATACCATCACTATACCATCAGATCTCCAGTGAGGGTCACTTTTCTACTTTTCTACATAGTGATAGCACTATGAAAAGCTACACAAATATCTACATTGAATTTATACAAATTTCATGAAGTATTAAAATTACTCTCTAGAAACAAAATCTTGACTCAAGAAGAAATTGGTATATAATTCAGTACGAAATTGTATAGCTCATAGAAGAAATTACTAAGAAATACTCAGAATGGGAGAACTGATTCCAGGTGGAACATTTCTTTTGAAATAAATCTTTAAAAAAAATAATTAACATGACTGTTACTGTATTATAAAGTGAAAGGTTGTCAGACATACAAATGAATTTTGGTTTTACCACAAATCAGGTAAGATTTATTTGGAAAATATTTCATGGCTAGTTGATTTATGTAGTTAAACTAGAAGCTTAGTGCTATAAACATTGGCATCTTTGGTCTTTATTCAATGAATAAGTACATGCATTTATTTCTTAATAAATTTAGCTTACCTTAAAAATTGATTGGTGCTTTTCTCTTTGATTCTGCCTCCAAGAAACAAAAAATGATCTGGGATATATTGCTACCTCGGTCACATTTTCACATGAAAGATCCTGAATGTTGCTAAGCTTAGAATCGGCCTGTGAAGTGGCCAGAGGAGGAGACTCATAAGGCCTTGTGCTGACAGTATGGCTATATACATTAGTTGCTGTTCCCATGTCAGCCATTTTTTCATGTATTGGAATCAATTTCTGAGCAGCTATAGAAAAGAAGCAAGGTGAAGATAATGTTAGGGTTTACTTCACAACACAAAGAACAGAAGGTTTTAAAAATGTTCAAATAGAAAAGAATTCAAAGAGACAATGGTCTTTCATTGGTGGTCTTTCATTGGCTATCATACTATGATCTTAAGGTATCACTTACTTTTCAAAGTGAGTCTAGTATGCTTTTAGTTATGTGATTATTTTTTACATTGTAAAGATGAATTAGATGGTGGACAGATATCAAGGAAGAACTGTGTGAGAGAAGAGATCTTCAAAGTTTGTTTTTCACAAATTGAAGAATTAGTGAGGAACTTTCAAAAGTTAAAAAACCTGAAATGGTGGGAGCCCAAGTATAGAAGCTTATCTAACTCACCTTACCTAGTCAGTGCATGTATGAAAATTGCACTAAAACATCTGTTTTCATTTACATGAAAATGTAAATTAGTTTGAACTGCATTTTAATAGGTGTTTTACTTTCTGTCTATATCAGGTTAAAACATCAGACATTGATCGAATTCTGCAAACTTAAGCCTTGATACATTGTGCTTTTCTCTCATTTGCTCCTCCTCCTCCCAAACCTAATCATTTTACCCCGATTTTGTGATGTCTGCTAACTTTAAATTTAAAATGTAGTTTTAAATAAAGTTTAAATGTCTGTAAAGCAAAAAAAAAAAGTATTTTTAAAACAGTTCCTAAGATATGCACTTCTGCATTTGAGGGTGAGCAAGCAGGATCAGTCTCTCTATTTTCATCCCTAATTTATAAGCTTTGGTAGAAAGTTGTGTTTGATGAAAGCATTTTGACCGAATATTGGTGTGATAATGATTGATATAGATTTATATGATAGAATTTTTTAATGCTATTGAAGAAATATAAAGATCTGAATTATCTCCAAAAATACTGATATTTGAGTTTCAGCAATAACATATTTATAACAAATAATTAGTTTTAATGTTAATAGCCCAAAGCAAACCTTTTCAAGAAGGCAAATTAATTAAATTTTTTGCTCCAAGGGAACAGATGCTGCTTGTGTTGCTCAGAGTCACGGAGTCCGTACTGAAGATGCCATCACAAGCTTTTCTGCAGTTCCAGGGGAAAAAAAATGTGACGTTGGCAGGTCGACTTGCAGGACCACTATTCCAGGCAATAAAAATATATCAGTAGATAGATAAATAGTTGGGAAGATATAGGATTTGTTTGTTTCTCTTTGCTTTGTTTTCTTAAGATTCATTGAGCTCTGAAATTGTAGTCTGAGAAAATTTTAAATCAGAGATGATTTTAGAGTAAATGAACTATTTTAATGCTAAATAAGAAGTTGCTTATGTACATAAGTGTACACAACCCAGTAAATGAATGGAGGGAATGCCAAAAATGTGGGGGGAAAAAACCTTTATAATAGGCAGATGAAAATTATCTCTTTCACATCCTTATATATGCTTTTTAAAAATCTAACATAGGACTTTATACACAATGGTTTGATGGTTATATGAGTTCCCAGGTAGATGAGTTTGTTATCCCATGGTGATAAAGTAGCAAATAATCAAAATTCTTTCTTTTCATGATTCTTCTTTCATGGTTCTTTAGAGAGTTATTTCATTTCTTAAAATAGCAATGTTTGTTTGGTTATGCAGAAATTTTCCAACCTGTGATAGATCCCTAACTTTAAATGTATTATAGCTTGTTTGAAAAATAAAGACCAAATATTTTCTTAACATTAAATACACATACTTAGATAACACAGTTCTTAATATCAAAGATAATAACTTAGGAAATCTAATTCTTGGCTTTAAGTAAGCCAGTCACATTTATTCTTTATTTTCTTATGAGAGGGCATCAGAAAGTTAGGTGAAAAATTAAATGAAAAAATAATGGTTGTTTTCCCCCATGACTTTTTGAAACGCTTTTGTATATTAGCTAGTTTACCTAATATTCTATTTGGGTTATAAATAATCCTTTAAAAGTAGCTGCATTTATTATCTAAACTATTGACTTTATTAACCCTTTTATTAATGTCCTACAGGAACATAAATTGTTCAGCTTGTTATATGGGATAGCTGGTTTTGTGATCTGAATGTATAAAAATGTAGAGTTAAGCTGCTGGAAGCCACCACCACCCTCTTTTTTACCTGTGGCTTCTTTTAATAGAAATCAGAAAACTGGGCTGAGCCCCAGTGGCGTAAATGGTTGAGTGTGGGACTGCGGCCCACGGGCTTGGCTGTTCAAATCCAGCAGCAGCTCTCCAGGAGCAAGGCTAGGTAGCTCCCACAACCACCAGAAGGCAGTGATGCCTTCCCCCTCCCAAAAAAAGAAATCAAAACCATGGGTTACAAAATATATAAAAGATAAGTCCTGCTTTGTCAGTAATCTGCCACTTTATAGGTATTTTTATATGATTGAAAGTATTACATAATACCTTTCATTTCACAAGTAACTTTAAAATGAATTTTTAACCATTTACATAAGAAGTTTTAAAACATTGCTTAAGTATATGTGCTTTTATTTTTCATGGTTTTTTGATATAATACAAAAATTTCAAAGGCATATAACTAGTAATTTTCATCTTTAATTTTGGAAATACAAGTTAGAGTCTTTAATTCAATAATCTACTATTTTCAGCAATGATATAAGGAATTCAGTATGATTAGTTATTTTAAGAAGATTGTTTTGTTGTTGTTTTGGTAAGTTGTATTAATGATTGGAGTATTTGGAATTGGCAGTTGAAATTAAAGTAATAGAAGATAATAGTGATAGCAAGGGTCATGGCTATTATGAGATTTTAAATTCTTTTTATTTAAAGGTAGTTTTAAAAACAACTGATCTGATGTTGAAGTCACACACTGAATATGTTTTATTATTGTTTCTGGTTATCTTTATAGACTCTTATAGTCGCCTGGATAAAAGCAAATCTGAATGTGTACATCTCTCGAGAGCTGTGGGATGACTTACTCTCTGTGTTGTCATCGTTGACCTATTGGGAAGAATTGGCCACTGAGTGGTCACTGACTATGGAGACACTAACTAAAGTGCTTGCTAGAAATTTATATAGCTTGGATCTCAGCGATCTACCATTGGATAAGCTGAGTGAACAGAAGCAAAAGAAGCACAAAGGGAAAGGTAAGAACCATTCACAGATGTGCCATATAACCTTTCTCATATGATTAGGTGGGAATAAGAGGCATGTTCTCTTTCCGTTGGTTTCCTCAGTTATCCTGCCTGAAGACTTTAATATTTCACACAAGAAAGCATGTAGATAGCACATATTTTTTCTTAAATAGTCTAAAGATTAATAATAATTTTGATGGAAAGTAGAGCATTCTATACCATTTAACTACAATTAAATTGATAATCCAGGCTTAACTTTTTTTTATCATTTTATTGGGGCCTCATACAACTCCTATTACAATCCATACATCTATCCATTGTGTGCAAAGCATATTTGTACATTTGTTGCCATCAGCAATCTCAAAACACTTTGCTTTCTACTTAAGCCCTTGGTATTGGCTCCTCATCTTTTCCCCTCCCTCCCCACTCTGCTCTCCCTCATGAACTCTTGATAATTAATAAGTTATTATTTTGGCATATCATACACTGTCCGATTGCTCCCTTCACCCACTTTTCTTTTGTCCTTCCCCTAGGGAGGGAGTTATATGTAGACCCTTATAATCAGTTCCCCCTTTCTACCCTCCACCTTTGCTATCGCCACTCTCACCATTGGTCCTGAAGGGATCGTCTGTACTGATTCCGTTTCCAGTTTCTGTCTGTACCTGTGTATATCCTCTAGTGTAGCCAGATTTGTAAAGTACAATTGGGATCATGATAGTGGAAGGGGAGTAAGCATTTACGAACTAGAGGAAAGTTGTATGTTTCATCATTGCTACACTGCACCCTGACTGGTCATTTCCTCCCCGCGACCCTTCTGTAAGGAGATGTCCTGTTACCCACAAATGGGCTTTGGGTCCCCAATCTGTACTCCCCCCCATTTATCGTGATATAATTTTTAGTTCTTTGATGTCTGATACCTGATCCCATTGACACCTCATGATCACAAAGGCTGGTGTGCTGCTTTCCATGTGGACTTCATTGCTTCTGAGCTAGATGGCTGCATGTTTACCTTCAAGCCTTTAAGACCCCAGATGTTAATGTCTTTTGATAGTTGGACACCATCAGTTTTCTTCACCACATTTGCTTATGCATGCCGTTGTCTTCAGCAATCATATCAGGAAAGTGGGCACACAATGTATGACTTTTTTTGTTCTTTGATGCCTGATAACTGATCCCTTCGACCCCTCGTGGTCACACAGGCTGGTGTGCTTCTTCCTTGTGAGCTTTGTTGCTTCCGAGCTAGATGACCGCTTATTTACCTTCAAACCTTCAAGATGCTAGACACTATCTCTTTTGATAGCCAGGTACCATCAGCTTTCTTCATCACTTTTGTTTATGCACACATTTGTCTTCAGTGATCGTGTTGGGAAGGTGAGCATCACGGAATGCCAGTTTGTTTGTTTGTTTGTTTGTTTGTTTGTTTGTTTTTGGCATCACTGCCCTCTGGTGGTTGTGGGAGCTACCCAGTGCTGCTCCTGAGAGTCACTGCTGGATTTGAACTGCCAAGCCTGTGGGCTGCAGTCCCGCACTCAACCACTTACGCCACCGGGGCTCAGCCCTACTTTACTTTACTCTTATCACACTATCATGCTCTGCCTTCATTTGGGTTTCAGTCATTTCTCTTGGTTGCATTACCCTTGATCAGTCCCTACCAGGTCTCTCACACCCTCTTTGACACTGATTTTGAATCACTTGTCCCCTTGTCCCTGGATTGGTCAACACCATCTCCTTTCCCCCACCTCCCTCTCTCCCATGTCCCCAGGAACCATTGATCCCATTGTTTTCTCTTCCAGACTGTTCATCCAGCCTATCTTATCTAGATAGACAAGGGATTTTATTTTTTATAGGTAACCAAAATGGAAATGTATTGTTATTATGCATGTTTTGCACAATTTTTGTTTTTTTAAACTGAAAGTGATTTCATACGATTTGTTTAAAAGTATAGAATTAAAAGTTATGTGTAGGATTCTTTTGGTGGCTTTTTCTTACTTTTAACTAAAAGTAAAGATTTCCTAAACATTAAATATATATCTGTTTACTGTTAAAGAGAGGTGCGTGAGACAGTAGCATAATGATTATATAAGTAATACATGTTTTTATAATTTTTGGCTTGTATTTTGCGTTCAATAATTTTTTGCTAATTAGAGATTAGAAGCTAGCCATTTCACTTGAAATAGATAAAGCTATTGGAGATTACATCTGAGCTATATTATAATCACTTGTCCAGGGCATTATTTTTAGCACATTTTAGCTCAATAAAAGCTGGACCAATTAGATAAAGAGTTTCATTATTCATGTTTTTGTTTAGAAGAATAAATTTGTAAAATCAATGTCTTAACGTTTGTGATACAATAGATTGTGGTGTTTTATTTTGTTTCACCTCAAGAAGTTCGTTTCTTTTTCTGCTTTTCAGAAAAGGTATTGACATTTAATTCTGTTTGTCTACATTTTATATCACTCTTTTCCAAGGTCCATTTTTGTTTGATAAGATTTATAGTCTCAGAAACATATTGCAGTACTACTCTGTCCTTAAGTGTTGCTATGAGTCAGAATTAATGCATCGGCCGGGAGGGGAAGTCAGCTTATTTGTAACAGAATAAGTATGTAGCGCACATATGACTCTTTTACTTGTTAGTAATATAAGATTATGCTGAAATTTACCACTGTGGAATTAGTAATCACTATTCAAGCTTACTTGGTGTGCAACTGCTTAGTATGCATTTAGTTAATACTGGGTTAATAAGATTATCATATGTCCCTTCATCCAGGACACCATTATTGTAGGGTATTTCTTGTGGAATTTACTCACTAAAGGGACTTTGAGGAATTGTAAATAATGTACATTAATATAATGTAAATAATGTACATTAATAAATTAATGATATATTAATAAAGTTGATTGTATAGTGTTTTATAATAAAGTATATTAACAGGTATTTGACTATGGATGGCAATTGTTGCGTAGAGTTAAGTGAATCACAAAATCAATGACAAAATGATAGAATTATTTTTACTGAATTATGAATTTCTCAATGAAATTCATGTCAGCTATTTTTGACAGAGTAACTTACATAGGATAGTTGTTGGTTAACTCATTTCTTGTCTCCTTTTGGTTGTCTGAATGCTGTGTTTTTATTATAAAACAAGAGGGTGGCAGATAATTCATGATTTATAAATTGATGGTATAGTTTTAAACTTTGGGTCTTTTTTGAATCAATAGAATTTTTATTGGATTAAAGTTAAACCTTAAAATGCACATTTTTTCTTGTTGCCCATTATGAGTTTATTCTGAAACTCTACATTCCTAGGAGTTGGACATGAATTTCAGAAGGTGTCAGTAGACAAATCATTTTCTAGAGGATGGAGTCGTGATCAGCCTGGCCAAGCACCAATGAGACAGAGAAGTGCAACAACCACCGGTTCCCCAGGCACGGAAAAGGCTAGGAGTATAGTGCGCCAAAAAACTGTGGGTATGTGGTCTTTAAAATCACGAGACTTGTACAGGGACAATGCATTTATCTTCTTCAGTGTTCTTGTATCTGATTAAGTAGTGAAAAACACTATACATTGTGCATAGATGATTATTATTAACAATGTGCATAGTTGTTTTTCTTGTAAATGAATAATTTCTATAGTGACAGTTTTTTTAGTACTACTCAAAGACTGTGCTATATTATCACTTTATTAAGACTTTATCTTATATGATTGTTGTGTATATATTATTTTCTATAGATATTCCTAATTTTAAACATTATTTTACAGAATTGAAGGCATAGAGCTTTGATTCACTTTTCAGAACTCAATCATTAACTGGTATAGTTTCTACTAACTGAGTATACCCCCAAATATGAAAAATTAATGTAGCTAATTTTCAGAGCTATGTTTCTTGTACAGTTAGCTTGGCTTTACAATCATCCACTGAGGGATTTTTGTTTCTTGATGGCAGATAGCTAAGGCCACAGTGGAGTATTGCCTGATTCCTTGCTGTCATAATGGAAGTGGAAGATATTTTTATAATGGGGGAAAGAGGAATGAATAACAGTATTAAAAATCATTTCTGGACATAGGATCACTCAACATACTGTGGACCTAGCTACCCGTATTTCTCCTTTCAGAAGTTTAGAACTTAGCTTGAATTGTGCTTGAAAGTGTGCTGCAATGAAGAAGAAAAGCTTTTACTTTCCACTTCTCACTTCATTCAAGGATTTGCTACGTAACATTGGGCAATTTATCAAACCTTTCTAATTACTTCATCTGTGTAGTGGGAAGGATAATATCTCACATTTCCCAAACAAAAACTTGTGGTTATTTAAGGCTTTTCAACCTATGATTTTTAAGAAAGAAAGTTTTCCATGGTACTGTATCCGTACTATATCTAGTGACCAATATAAAATGATTAATTTTAAAGAAAAATTATTATTAAGTACATATATAGTTATGAACTCTGGAAACATATCCTTTATAGATTGTAATAGACAAGAAAGCCCACTTTCAGCATATTTACTAGTGGTTCTCATCAGCATAAAAAAACTAGGAAAAATGTATACAGACTGAAGAAAGGAATAAAACTATTATTATGATTATCTGTTAGGTTATCTGATCGTCTATATAGACAACTGAAAACAATTTGCAATAATAAGAATATAAAAGAATGTTCTCATAACACACCTTCTCATATAAGGGAAAATCAGAATTTGTGAAAATATAGTAAGTGAGATGAAAGAGGGAATTTTAAGTGATTCTGAAAGTTTTTTTTCCCCATAATGTAGAAAATGCAATTGAATTTATAGTTTACAGGATTTACCCAAATCGCATGAACTAAAGACTGAATTGTGAAAGCAAAACTTGAAAATGTTAGAGAAAAGATTGTGGATATATTTTAACTCTACCTTTGTGACAGAATAGATTTTCAAAATATAAACAAACCATTATTATTAAGACAAGATTGATTAAAAAAAGGTTGATAATCTACATCAAAATTAAGATATAGGAAAGATAGGGACTAAACAAATAGTAACAATGATTGCCTTTGGAAAGGAATACTTGTGGCCATTTGTTAGAAGATAGATTTTTACTATATATACTCTTTAAATTTTCATCTTCATTCACGTATTATCTGTTAAACAAAAGCTGTATTTGGTTTTCATTTCTTGAAAACTAGATATAAGTGTTAATTTTTGGTTCTTTTTAAATTGGGTTATTGATTTTTATTTATAATTCATTGTAGTTGTTGATGAGCATATATATACACAGCAAAACATACACTAATTTGACATTTCTACATTTTTAATAATGACATTGACTACATTTTTTGAGCTGTACAACCACTCTGAACCATTTTTGAGTTGTTTCTCTATTTTAATTTTATCAATATTAACTGCTCCCTAAGTTTCCTATCCAGCCTTGTATGTTGTTATTGTTAATTTGATCCCACGATAAATCTTAAAAGAGTGGAATGCTCAAGGTAACACTTTTTAATTAGACTATACTGTTGTTGTTGTTTTAAGACTGCAAGGGCTATTTTTGGTTTATGCTTTAAAAAAATTTTTTTTTGGTGGGCATCACTGCCTCTAATGGTCGTGGGTGCTACCCAGTGCCGCTCCAAGAGCCGCTGCTGGATTTGAACCACCAAGCCCGTGGGCTGCAGTTCTGCACTCAACCACTTATGCCACCGGGGCTCAGCCCGATTTATGCTTTAAAAATTATTTTAGGACAATAGTTTTAGGCGTTTACCCTGCTTCCATGGATCCAAAGCATCTGGAGTTTTGTGAGAATATGAAATTCTGTTCTGCACTTAAACATCCTTTTGATCAGGATTTTAAAAATACAATCTTAGTTCATCCTTTTTTTTTTTTCTGGTCTCAAGGCAAAGGAGGCAGTTGGCTCATGGAGTCAATTAGCCATATGTTATATTTCTTTCATCTGTTTGATCCTCCCCTTTCGTGCACCAGGTGAATAGACATCAATCATTGTACCTTAGCAATAAACCACTTGTATGTTGTGCTATTTAAGATTCCCAGGCTCTACACAAGCAGCTGGGAGGTAAAACAGAAGCACGTTCTTAGGTGTATTAACTGAGTTGTTCCGTGAAACCATGACTCTAAACCTTCAAACCGAGGAATTTCCCAAGACATTTTTGGTTGTACATAAGCAGCTTCAGCAGCTGTTCTGGTTGTTACTATTCTCAGTAGATCAATCACATCTTTTGTCAATTCAATTTTTTATAGGTCAATAACTTATTGAGAGCAATTACAGTAGTCAACTGTGTAACCTTATCCTTAATCATTCTGATTGTACCATCATTGGAATCTGAACCTCATTTACTCCACAGTCAGTAGTAACTCCTTCTCCTCCCTCCTTTCCTCCCTCCCTAAGAAACTTGTCTCTACACATTTTCTTTTTCTTCTCTTTTTGTAGGAGCTATAACGGTGTAATGGGTTACCCTTTGAGCCACAAACCACAAGATCAGAAGTTTGAATACACCATTTGCTCCAAAGGGAAAAAATGAGACTTTTCTATGTAACTCTTTCATGAGTTACAGTCTCAGAAACCCACAGAGGAGCAGTTCTACTCTGCCCTTTAAGATGACTATGAGGGGCTAAGCCCCGGTGGCGTAGTGGTTGTGCGCGGGACTGCGGCCCACTGGGATGGTGGTTCAATTCCAGCTCACAGGAGCAAAGGCTGAGCCTCCTACTCCCACCACCAGAGGGCAGTGATGCCTAAAAAACTAAAAAAAACTAAAATAAATAAAAGATCACTATGAGTCAGAGTTGCTTTGATGACATTGAGGTTTTTTGGTCATTTTATATTAATGAGGTCAAAGGTTTTTTACTCTTTTGCAATTATTTGACTGTCTTCAAGCTTCATTCACATTTTATCATGTATCTTCACGATTTTCTTACTTGCTGAGTAGTATTCTATTAAATGTGCATGCCACATTTTGTATACCCTTGCTGCTGAGAATTTTAATTTATTTCATTTCTTGACTACTATGGATAGTACTGCAGTGAGCATTGTACAATGCTAGTTTTTCTGCATTCAGATCTTTTGGGAATATACCCACAAGTGGAATTGCTAGGTCATGTATAATTTTCATTTTTGAGAAATCACATTACTATTTTTCCCCAAATATACAACTTTGTATTCTCACCAGCAATGGATAAAGATTCCTATTTCCTCACCAACATTTGTTTTCTCTGTATTATTATAATCATTATGATCTCAGTAATCTTGGTGAAGTGACGTGACAGCTCATTATGTTTTTCATATGCATCATTGCATGTATTCAGTGCCCATTTAAATGTCTTCTATGGTGAAATGTCTGTCTATTCAAGTCTTTCATACATTTTGTTTTAAGATTATTTTTCCTTTTGTTAAGTTTTGTATATATTTTGATTTAATAGAGTCTTGTTTTTTTTGCCTCTGATGGTCACGGGAGCTACCCAGTGCTGCTCCTGAGAGCCACTGCTGGATTTGAACCACCAAGCCTGCGGACCACCATCCCCCACTCAACCACTTACACCACCGGGGTTCAGCCCTTGATTAATAGATTCTTGTTTTATTTTTTGGGGGGGGTGGTGGCATCTCTGCCTCTGGTAGTCATTGGGCGCTATCCAGTGCTGCTCCTGAGAGCCGCCACTGGATTTGAACCGTCAAGCTTGCGGGCTGCAGTCCCGCACTCAACCACTTACACCACCAGGGCTCAGTCCCGATTATAGATTCTTATCAGACATGTGATTTCCAAAGTTGATCCCCAGTTGGGGGCTTGTCTTTTCCCTTTTTTGATAAAGATTTTTTTTGCACAAAAATTTAAAACAATTTTCTTTTATCTGCTTTGTCGTTTGCTGTTTGTGGATATTAAATAATTCATTGTTAAAATTTAGGTCTCTGCTTTTCTTATAAGACTTTTGTGATTTTAAGTTTTTACATAGAGGTTCTAAATCCATTTTAAGTTTTCTTTTGGGTGTATGATATGAGACATTGTTCCTGTTTTATTGTTTGGTCTGAAAAATTGCTTGTCCTAACACCATTTTTGAGGAGATTCTTCATTCCCCATCAAATGGAATTACCATCCTTGTCACAAAATCATTTGACCATAGATGACAATATCATAACTGGACTACTATCTCTTTTGCTTACATCTTTCCCAGGGATTTTACTTCTTTTGGGATAAAATTAAAAACAATAGCCTAGAATACTCTTATTCTTGAATTTCCCTCTTATAAAACTTAACATTTTAAAAATTCTTGTTTAACATTGATGTTTTCTGATAGTCTACAGTCTTGAGAACAGAAACATGGTCTTTGTTGTTGGGTATTATTTTCCCATTGTAGCACAGATTATGGTATGGCATAGATGATTTGTAAGTATCAATTGGATTCAATTGAGTTAGAGTTTATACCATAATTTCTAAACTGGAATCAGAGAAAGTAGGGTAACATGAAGTGCAGAATTGAGGTACAAACTTCACAGACTTTGCCATGGTATTTTTCATAATCTGTTGCTTGGAAATCATTCCAATAATGGGTTACAAACAGCTGGCACAGACAACTCCTCCTTACCTTTAATGCTATGCAGTTTTATCCTCACTTCGAAATGATTGAAACCACCCTCCTTGCACTGAATCTCTGTCACAGTCCCCTTCCCTGTCTTCACCTTCAGTTTGTACTCTGAGTAAAGCAAAGCTAAGTAAGAACTGCAGGTACTTGTTCTAACTTACTTACAAATTCTAAAAGACACTGGAATGGATATTCTTTATACTCAGGATTGCCTGTACCCATGATATTATCTGTGGGAGATTGTATTTCATTTTTAAAGTTCTTGTCATTCTCTATTTATAAATAAAAACCATAGTGTTAATATTTCTTACTTTAATTTCTTCCTTTCGTGTAATATTCTATCAAGACTTCTTCCCTATAATAATATGCCTGATTCTTCTCTTTTTTAAAGCTACCATAGTCTTATGACTTTGATTTACTCAGTAGCGTAATTAAATAAGCGACTTTTGAGACTAATTTTATTTAAATGACTTTATCTTTACTAATTGTCCAAACTGATAGAAGCATCTGAAATTCTAATAATTCATGAAGGGCTTATTGAAAGCGTATTATTGTTAAATAATCTAAACTCACTTTTTGTTACCTGGATTTGCCTAAAAATGCTTTTAAGGAATCTTATTTTGTTACTATTTATTAAATTGGGGGGGGGGAAATCTAAGTATTTATAGTTATAAATTATTAAGTATGTTGTGGTTTGGGTTGGTCTTCAATATTTTTTTCCATTTCCTGAATGTTTGCAGTAGAAATCTCCCTCGTCTCCCCTCCTAAATGATTATTCTGGACTAGAAACCAAATATAGATAGATGTTCATTAAGCAAAGATTTAGTGAGCTTCTATGTGCCAAGCACTAGAGATACCAAGGTAAAATAATAAAGTTCTTGCATTTGTAATGTTGAGGAAACAGTCATGAAAACATATTCTGTAAAAATAGAGTATAAAATTTATAAAAGGAATTTTTGCTGTGCTGCTGTCAGTTTATTGAAGGGAGAGTCAGAAAAGTTTCACAGATAAGATGATATTTCAGGTATGAAGTTTGTGAAGAGAAAAGTCAAGGGTGTTAGCAATACACATGCTGTTATGGAAGAGCATGACATTTTTAGCAAATAGTTTAAAATCCTTTGTAATGGAAGCGTAGTGAGACATGAGGAAAAGCTAAAACTTCAATGTTAAGTAATGTAGGTAGCAAGAAAACAAGTCTCTTCAGTTATCAGGAAAACCCAACATTTTGAAATAGTGTTAATTGAACTGTTTATTTGCCTTCATCTATTACTAGACTGGATATTCAGGATGTTAGTTCTTTAATTCCTTTATTTATATAGTAGTACAAACAGCCTTATTAAAAATATCTGTATTAAAAGTTAAAATCTTAGGTGTATACATTTGAATATTAATTTGTTATTATTGAAGAATTTGTTTTTAGTTTTGTAAGCTTGTAACTTTCTTTTTAAGAAATTATAAGAAGTTACTAAAAATGAAGTTCTGAAGAGCCGTATTTAAGCTTTTATTTTTCTCAAGAACCTGATTCCTTAGGTTGATTGCTAATTTTGTTTAGTTTATGCTTATAACTTTTTAATTAATTGTGAATTATGTGCATTTTTCTAAAAAAGCTGAGTTTATGAGTGACCTAGAAACCCAGTTAAGGGAGGCACTTGAAGATCAAAATGATTTGGCACAGGTTTTCTTAGAGCAAAGCCCAAACATGGAGCCAAAAGGGTCTTTGATGTAACCATATTGACTTTTTTAAAGTTTACATTAGAGGAAAAAAGAATTAACTGTTGAGGTTTCCTATGTACTATCAAACTCCTTTATTATATTCCTTGGTTTGGAGGTGTAAGGTCATGTTGTCATGGGACATTCCAATTTAATTCACCTAATAATGTGTGAGGCTGATGTTCTTTCTCCTAGTGTATTACATAGTGTTCAGGTCTTTAAAGCTTGCATTCTGCCTCCAAAGCACAATAATTGGTCGCCATCATTTTAAGAGCAATAGTGGAAGAAAGTGAAAATAAGAGGAAGATAAAGGAATGTTTTGGCAATTGTTTCTATGAATAACTGCTCCCTTTCCATGAGACCAGAACTTGAAGGTGCCTGGCTGCCGTTTCTGAACACTTTGATCATTGGTTCTGTACAAGAGCCCTGAGTTTTAAAAAGCAGAAAATGCAGAACAATTTTAAATCTCATGGGTTCTAAACTTTCTGTAGCCATAGAGAATGAACAAACCCCTCGAACTATTGCCTTGAGGATAACCTTCAATCCTTAAAAAAAATCCCATAAAGTTTCTTAAAGCAGTAATAGTGTAACTGATAAATAATGTCTACGTTGAGCACTGCGATCTCTTAAGGAACATGTATAAGGGGTCAAATGGGCAGTATCAACTTGAAAGATTAGATAGGGACCTTCGGGAGCAGCCAGTGAGCTTACGTTGCCGTCGAAGAGAGCAACTCACGTGAAGAGGGTGAGTCTGATTCCACAGGTTGTCGTTGGTTTCATCAAACCTTACAAGTAGAAACTGTATATGTTTTGCCAATGTATTCTCAACAACAAATTTTTAAAAATTTAAGTTTGTATTTAATAAACTTTCAACCACTGACTTAAGAAAACAGTGCTAATTGAAATGCGTGTGCTGTGTTTTAATGCTATACCATTGTAACTGCTAATAAGTAGCCATTTTCCTGCTTACACCAAAAAATTTACATTCAAAATATTGTATGTGTTCTCTGATTTTTTTTCTTACAGCTTGCCAGTATTTGCCGTGCTGAAATGTTTTAATTTAAAATTTCCTTCCTTTGTATCTTTTTAGTTTTCTCTGTTGCTGCTTTTTCTGTGACACAAGCCTTTCATTATAGTCACTCTTCTTTTTCCTTCCCCACTTCTTTCTTTTCCTTTTTTAAAGCCATGAGAAGCCGATCCATTGGTGAATGTGCTCTGCCATCGGCCTATATACGCAGCGCTAAAAGTGCTCCTGTTCTGATCCATACTTCCAAACCCTTCTTGCCTGATATTGTTCTCACTCCCCTTTCTGATGAGCTTTCAGGTAGTGCCACCTCTGCTAATTTCTGCACCACCCTTTTCACCTTTTAATTCTGCTTTCAAATTTTGCTTAATCAAATAAACTCTTCAAAGTTAATTTCTTTGGGGGAGGAATGTGGAACTGGGAAAGTAATCGAGAAATCAACATTTTGAGTTATTTGAACTCTAATGCTCTCCTTGCAGTTCATTCTGGAAGTGCCAAGTTTAGTGCTGTGCCAATGTTCAGTATTTTTGCTTGTAGATGCCCTGTTTTTTCTTTGTCCTCATATGGTATAAGAAGTAGTAACATTTATTTATTATGTTATGGATAACTCAGAGAGGTGACTTGAAAGATAATAATGAAAATTTGGGTCTTTTCCATTTTCCATTGTTTTACCATATAGTTATGGTAATCTTGAATACCCTTGACTATAGAAGTGTTAGGTGATACTACTAAGTAGGTGATACTGTCTTGCTGAGGCGCCCTGCATCAAACCAGAGGGGCTGCAAAAGGGGCTGATAAACTACCAACACTTTATCCTGGGCTATGGGCTATAGTACAAACGTTTTTCATTGTCAGGGAGGCTCTGTGTATTTTTTTTTTTTTTTTTTTTTGCTGAAAAGACCAAATAAGTTTGGGAAGCTATGCTCAATAATAGTAGAATAAAGCAAAAAGAAATCAATAATCCAGAAAAAGGCATAATCTAAATGTTATTTTGAAATAAAATCTTTGTATTTATATTAAAATAGTCAATAATTCTAAAAACACACTCACTTTGAATCAAATAAAAAATCATTTGGTGAAGCTCCATCTTCTGAAGACCGATAAAACTTGCCCAACATGCCAGTCCGCCTCAGCTATTTGATCTTCACCAGTGGTATTATCTGTACTTTGTTTAGGGTTTGTTTCATAAGGACAATAAAGTACACAGATCTGAAATTCATTTCAATGAGTATTTTACAACTCTCTCGTATCACTCCAGTGAAGATATAGAACAATATCTTTACCCCGCATATCCTCAAGTGATGCTTACCATCTGATACTTTCATGGGTACAACTGCTTTTTAATTGCAATCATCATAGATTAGTTTTATCCTTTTGTTGAGTTTTGCATAAAAAATAATTCAGTTGCCTCATTTTTAGACAGAAACAGTATTGTTGGATATACCTGTTATGCAGATTTTACTAACTCAAAAACAAAATTAGTTGTACATTCCAGATATTCTCTACTTCTTGGGAGTGTTTCCCCAAGTTTGCCACTTTGGGTGAAGTTGCTAATATTAAAAAAAAAATCTTTATATCTCATTTGATTCTAATGGACTATGGAACTACACAGAAGTAGTGTGTGTTGTTTTTAAATAATATTTCATTGACTCCTTATCCCTACCACTAGTCTCACAAGATCAGAGATTTCTCCCAAACAAATAGGGATGCATAATTGAGAGTTAAATGAGTATATAAAAATATACTGCTGTGTTTGATAGATTTAGAAATCTTTAAATGAAAAAACTATTTGCTTTTGTAAAATGTTCACCTAAGACAGTGGTTCTCAACCTTCCTAATGCCACGACCCTTTAATATAGTTCCTCACGTTGTGGTGACCCACCCAACCATTAAATTATTTTTGTTTTAATTCATTGAAACTGTAATTTTGCTACTGTTATGAATTGAGTGACCCCTATGAAAGGGTTGTTTGGGGCTGAGCCCCGGTGGCATAGGTGGTTGAGTGCAGAACTGCAGCCTTCAGGCTTGGTGGTTCAAATCCAGCGGCGGCTGGGTAGTGCCCACAACCACCAGAGGCAGTGATGCCCACAAAAAAAAAAAAAAAAAAGAAGGAAAGGGCTGTTTGACCCCCAGGTTGAGAACCACTGCCCTAAGAGCTAATAAGGTAGACTTATCAGAGGTGATTAAGTTAGCAAATGTGTTCTGTAGTTTAATATACCTTGATTTGCAAACAATTATTTTGGGATATATATTATATTTTTGAGAGGTGTTCAAGTATTGTTTCTTAAATTATAATCCATTACGGATAATTTGATAGTTGATTTTATAATTTAATAGCAGTGATAATGACAAAATAGAAAAATTAACCTCAAATCTAAGCCAATACTTAATAAGTATGTGATATGTGAGTAAATATATATGTGTTGCAGTAGAATTGTGTGTAGGTGCATCAGTTGGACTCCATGACAGAGCACTGTGAACGTAGTTGTTATGTGTTGTGTGCAGGAGTGGAGATATACAGACGGCAGTTCTGCCTGTCCTTTACGGTTGTGACGAGTCGGCATCACCTCTATGGCTATGAGGTTTTGGGGTTTTTTGGTATGTGGATCACAGTTGGGTTAGAATATTGAGAAGAGAAATATGGTTTTTAGTAGATGAGGAAAAATGATTTTATTATGTTGAATGGTAGCTACTAATGCAGAATTAGAGAATTTTACTTTGCCTCTTCAGTGCTCCACTTGACCCCTGTACTTTGTTATATAAGTGGCATCAGTTTTGGTTGCCATATTAGGTTGTAATTTAGTTACTTAAATTGATTACAAAACAGTTTTCCTGTTGTTATAATTACAGCTTAAAAACTCATTTCAGGGCTGAGCCCCGGTGGCGTAGTGGTTGTGCGCGGGACTGCGGCCCACTGGGACGGAGGTTCAATTCCAGCAGTGGGGCTGGGCCTCCTACTCCCACCACCGGAGAGCAGTGATGCCCTAAAAACTAAAAAAAAAAAAAAAAAAACTCATTTCATTCTAAACTTTAGGTGTGTTTTTATTCCAAGCTGCTTTGCAGGTGGGAAGGAGGTGGATTGAATATATTTAAGCATTGAATGTAACAATTTTAAACCTATTTAGAAATTTGAGTTTTGCCAACTAATAATTTTTTAAAGCTTACTACGGTTATATACTCTATCACTGTTTAAAAGAATTGACAGAATATTCCATGTGTTTCTAAGTATCTTAGAAACATGTTTCCACATCTGCAACTTAAATAATACCTAACATATTTTCATTGCTGAAATGGTTCATAGAACCTAAGATAAGCAAATAGACTATTGAAATGTTCTAAACTAATGCTATAGCCAGAATTCTAGTCAGAATTCTTACTTGTCAGTAAATGTTTAACTAAAGTAAATGTTAACATAAAGATTAACTTTTTATCATTTGGTGAAGAACAAAATTTTGTGAGGAACATTTAAAAAGGAATTTTATATTTCATAGGGGTAGCATTTATTTGCTGTTTTCATTTCCCCACTGTTGGGTTGCATGTCTTTCATGAAAGATTTAAAGATTTAAATAATTAGATATCAACCATGAAAGAGAATCTATATTCTATTTACATTATAAGCATTCATTTTAGAAAATATAGAATATATGTAAGTCATTAAGAAATACATAATTCCTCAAATGAAAGAATAAATTTTGATGCATCTTAAAATGCTACCGAATCCAGTTTTTTAATGTATATATACAAATAAAATATGAAAACATACTCACTTTGAAAAAAAAATTTACAGGCCAGTATTTGTAGGATAACTAAGACGCAAAATCACATAAACTTGAGTAGCAAAATACATCCCTAACAACTAAATTGTGAATTAAGTTAGCAGTTTACAAACTGATATAAAAAGAATATTTTTCGGGCTGAGCCCCGGTGGCGTAGTGGTTGTGCGCGGGACTGCGGCCCACTGGGACGGAGGTTCAATTCCAGCAGTGGGGCTGGGCCTCCTACTCCACCACCGGAGAGCAGTGATGCCCCCCCACCCAAAAAAAAAAGAATATTTTTCAGGAGATGTTAAACAGTTTATAGAAAAATTAACAATTGATTTGAAGTGCACATCAGTGTGTCTCCAGAATTTCTGTAATCCAAAACAAAATACAACTACTCAGCTAATATTTTTTTCAAATTTATGGCACACAGAACACTTTAGTAAGCAAGCATGGACACATTGTAGTGTTAAGGTCTCAGAAAGAACTAACTTGGGAAGCAGTGAACTAATTGACTTTATAATTTAAAATTTTAGCTCTATGGAAAGTGAACAAGATCATTCTTGCACAAACTTATTTAGTAGAAATTTGAATTATTGGATTGGTTATCAGCACTGTAATTCTTTGAGGGAAATTAAAGCCTGGAGTATGTGTCTTCAGATACAGAAGGTATGCCAAGAGAAGGAAAAAAAGGAAGGAGAGAAAAAGTGAGTGAGCTATGTGAACCGAGGTGTTAAAAAGTAGTTCTAAATTAAAAAAGCAAAATTAGTGCAATTCTAGACCCTCTGCCAACTGAAGTTTTAAAAAATTTCTTCCAAATTATATTTAGAATCATTTGATATACAGAGAATTAATAAGGAAGAAGAAATACACAAAAATACATGTAAAATGGTTTGCATGCTTTCATATCCCTCTTAATGTGAGGGAGTTTAAATAAATTAAAAACATTTCCTGAGCATACTTCTATTAAGACATTGAAGTTTCTATCAAGAAATACCTGACAAAATAATTAAATACTCATAGAGACATTAGCTTTTGGTTTGAGAGTAGAACTTTTTTTTTTTTTAATAATTTTATTGGGGGCTCTTACAGCTACTACAACATTCAGTGCATCATTTGTATCAAGCACATTTGCACACATGATGTCACATACAATTTTCAAGCATTTTCCACTTGAGCCATTGGTACAAGCTCCTCTTTTAAAAAAACAACAAGAAAAAAACTCCCCTTTCCCCTCCCTCCCCTTTTTTTAAATGAATCATTTTATTGGGGGCGGGAGTAGAACTTTTTAAAAAATTATTTATTTAGCTGAGCCCCGGTGGCGTATTGGTTGTGCACGGGACTGCGGCCCAGTGGGATGGAGGTTCAATTCCAGCTCCACAGGAGCAAAGGCTGGGCCTCCTACTCCCACCATCAGAGGGCAGTGATGCCTTAAGAAAATTATTATTTTTTGGGGAGGGGAATAGAACTTTTAAAAGGAATATTTATCTGAAACCTATGAATAATTATGAAACAAAACTCACCTTTTATTATTTTGTGTTGTTAACATACTAAGATTTTTAGACTGGACCCATTAATTTTCAAAGTCCATTATTTTTACTGGCCCATTTTTCTCCTCCACCTATATAGTTGTGAGGCTGATACTATATAATAAAGTTTCATGAAGGTTAAACTGATTGGATAAATTAATGCTCTTGATGAGTTTTTATTATGCTCAGAGACCATATAAACTGTATTTCAGGACATTTTAAGTCAATGACACTAGTTATAACAGTTGGAAAAATATGTTTTCCTAGATCCTTGCTTCAGAGTTTCCTTTAGTGTATTGGGTGTCTCCTAGCAAATAACATTCTTTAAACTTTTACCAAAGTGAAATCACTGCACTTGATGGTGCGTTTTCAAATTTGGTAGTTCTGATTGTCAACTGTTACTTTTCCCTGTTAAATCCACCAGTGGAAAACCAGACAGTCTGATGATTATTACTCTTATTAAGTAAATTAGTGTGAGCATAAAAGAGTGCAAGCACTAATTTTACTTATATTTTTATAACTATTGCAATGTTCTAATTCAGTTAGTTTCACCATAACATTACTAAAAACTCTTGAAGTGTGCAGTGCTTTTTTTTAATTAGTTCTAAAACTTCCAATTTGCATGTCATTTTTATTTCTCTTAAATTGTATATAGGCAATAGTATACAGACTACTAGTACTTTAGTCTGATTTCTCTTGAAATTTCTTCACTATTTGAATTAAAGTACTTTAGTGGTTTTGGTCCTTGTGCTATTTTCTGAATATCAGGGGGAGCAGGAAATCATATCTTTCACTCTCTTGTTCCTAAACATTGGGAAGTTAGGAGGAGGGGATTTTACATTCTTATCAGACAAGTAGGCCCTTTATACAATATTGAAATTTCTGCCTAACACCTATAGGAAATAGTATATTAATCTTTTAAAGGAATTCCACCTGCAATCAGCTGGTTTAAGCATAATCCCAATTTAGAATTTTTGTTCAAACATTTATATTGATGTTCTTTTTTTAGATTTTCTTTAAAAGAAAGTTTCCAGAAAGATTTGAAGTAAACTTGAATGTGATAGTGTATAACATTTTAAAATAATAAAACAACATATATGTAAAAAGTACATTGCACATTTATCTAGTTCCAGAACAACCATGGAGCAAAGTTAGAGGGATAAAAATGCAGAAGATAGTTTAGATCTATTTGTAAAAATTGGTTTTTGCATTTCCTGGGCAACTATTTGATTTAGACTTAGGATTTTGGTTCATTTCTGTTCATATTATTTTAATAATTTTGTTTCTCTTTTGGATTACTTACAGTTGAATGTCTACTAATGAAAAGATAGTTTTTGCCAATTTGTGTTAGGGGCAATAAAAACACATGCTTCATAATAGTATATTTAATGTACATTGCCATAATCACCCAAGTAGTCAAATTTAAGAAAACTACATAAAAGAAATGGCACTCTTTTTTTTAATCATTATTTATTTATTTTTGAAATGGTACTTCTTTGTTGTTGTTGTTTTTGTTTTTATTTTTTTGAGCATCACTGCCCTCTGGGGGTCGTGGGAGCTACCCAGCCTTGCTCCCGTAGAGCTGCTGCTGGATTTGAACCGCCAAGGCCACGGGTTGCAGTCCCGCACTCAACCACTATGCCACTGGGGCTCAGCCCACTGGAATGGCACTTCTTTTAGATAAAAACTTATCTTTCAAAATGGCATTAAGCTCTTTGGAAATTAGTGTAAATGAATTTATGAATTCTTGAGCAATTAAAAATATAACACAAGATTGTGATTGACAAGAGAAAAATTTGGTAAAATGAATTTTGACACTTGATTTTATACTCATTACAGAAATTATTCAACTTTTCTATAGCCTTGAATCTAGGATAAAGTGTAGGTATCTGCTTTTGGAACCTCTCTAGATATTTGCTTGCACACAGGGGACAGTCTGACCCACTTCAGGAAGCAGTGGTATAGTTGAAACAGTAGGACTGGCCTCATTCATTCTGTTTAATGGCTCCGTGACCTGCTTCTGATTGTTGTTCCCATGGAGGGACCTCCACGTATGCAGGCTCATCATCACGAGTCAATGCTGACTCAGAATGACCTCATCTGGGTTTCCGAGACTGAAGCTGCTTGTGGAAGTAGAAAGCTTAGGCGCTTTCCTGAGCATCTGCTGAGTGGAACTATGTCATTGTGTTTCAAGGTGAGGGTGTTTCAAAGGTAGGTTGCCAGGCCTGTCTTTTGACTCCCTTCTGAGTGAAAATAGCCCCCAGCCTTTGGGCTAGCAGTCAAGTGGCTAACCATTTACACGCTCCAGGGCCTCCTGCTAGTGTGATCACTCACTGCTCTCAAGGCTCCTTCACTCGTGCTAGCTTTACCGCAGAGTAGAACCGCCCTTGTAGGTTTCCTTTGTGGGAGCAGAGGCTCTCTTCTTTCTGCCAGAAGTGAGCATTACTCTCACACTAGCAATATTTTATAAATGCAGAAATTGGTCTCCAAATCTAAAGTAAGAGAACCTAAGTTCTAGACCTAGAACCATCAGTGAATTATTTTGTGGTCTTGAATAATTCATTATTTTTTTGGATCTCCATTTTCTCTTATTCAGTTGTAGTTCTGTTACTCAAATCTTGGTTTAACAAACCTTGTGCGACCTTTTGACTCTTTTTCATTATCTTTTGCAGGCTTATGAATTTTTATTTTTAGCTATCTCTTGGTAACTTAAAGACAGACATGATAGAGTCATAGATGTTATATTTTATTTTGAAATTTTACTGTTAGATTTTATGTATATACTGAAAAGTTCAATATTTTACCTTGTAATTTTCTATTTCATGAATGTTTTTGAGCACTTGTTGTACAATAAGCACTTAACATACCTCAGCACTTGGTGAAAACAGTGGTATGGAGCAATAAATCTATTTGTTAAACTTTATGATTATAAATACGAGAAAGCCACTTCTTTGGACCTCAATTTCTTCATTGCTAGAGAGTTAAGTAAGCATGCTAATGTCCATTTTGACTTTGGAATCTGTGATCCTTAAATAGTTGCAAAGGCTGGTAAGCAGTCTTCCTATTAGATTTAAATGGTCTTTGTGTCAAAACAACAAAACACAGTACTTTTATTTTTAGTTTTAGGCATCACTGCCCTCTGGTGGTCGTGGGAGCTGCCCAGCCTTGCTGCTGCTGGATTTGAATCACCAAGCCTGTGGGCTGCAGTCCCACCACTCAACTACTTACACCACTGAGGCTCAGCCCTTGTACTGTTATTTTTAAAAGTGTTTATTTTAGGGCTGAGCCCCGGTGGCGTAGTGATTGTGCGCGGGACTGCGGCCCACTGGGATGGAGGTTCAATTCCAGCAACGGCTCCACAGGAGCAAAGGCTGGGCCTCCTACTCCACTATCAGAGGGCAGTGATGCCAGAAAAAAAAAAAAAGAAAGAAAATATGACCTTGTGATAAAATTAAATCTGGCTAAAAGTATTTATTTTACTTTTGGGGCACTAGATTTTATATAGTACTGTAGTGAAATATACTAAAACTTTTGGGAGAACAGACACAGATCCCTGACAAAGTGAATGATAGGTGAAGTTATCTCCGCTTTTAGTATCTGATCAAGCAGTTCAGCTTCAAGCCAAGAAGATGTTTCTTGCCACTCAAGAACAACACGGGGAAAGGGTACAGATTAGACAAATAGCAACACTCTAGGATTCTCTAATAGGATATTTAGATTAGCTTTATTGTTATTTCCTTTTCCTGCTCAGAACATAAATAAGTAGGCAAAATTGAATTTCCTTGATTTAAATTGCTTGATTTATTGGCACAGCTCTATCTTTTACTGCACTTCCAAATGTTTCATCACCTCACTATCTCTTTCTATGCATGCTAACATTTTAAAATGTATTGTAGTTTTCTGATTCATTGACACTCCATCTTATATTTGGCTTGTACCCATCTTTATTTTTCTTCCCTAATGAGATTGGTATTTTTAAAAGATTTGCTATCATTGAACTCACAAAAAAAAGAAACCTTCAGAATTAAAAATTGTGAAGCATATGAAAGCTTTAGAATATGGCTGAAATTATTGTTTTTCCACTTATGTTGCTCCTATACCTAAATAATTTTTCTCTTTTACAGATATTGATGACACTCAAATACTTCCCCGCTCAAGTAGAGTCAGACATTATTCACAAAGCGAAGACACTGGGAATGAAGTTTTTGGTGCAGTGAATGAGGAACAGCCGTTGCCTCGAAGTAGCAGTACTTCTGACATCTTGGAACCTTTCACTGTTGAACGAGCCAAAGGTGCAGTTCCTGTCATTGACAGTTCATCCCGTCATGCGCCAAGTTTGCAGAGTTCCACAGAGGCTTCTTCAATTACTAGATCCACTGAAAGCCACATCACTGATACTCACAGTAGAGAGTCTTCTCTGGAAGTCGGTGATAGCATATATGACCATCTTTGTCATTTAATAGGTCCAGTAGAACTTGCAGATTCAGCTTTTGAACAAATCCAGTACATTGACCTTGAAGGAGATGACGATCTTCTTTCCTCCCTGAAAGAATATCTTAAAGAAAACCCGGAAAATCACAGTAAAAGTGAGATAGGTGGAGACACAGCTACTCAGGAAGTGATTAGTGCAGTAAACAGGGATGAAGGATCATCTTTAGATGAATTAGAATACATAGACCAGGAAACTAAATCAGAAAATACTACTCCTTTTGTTGGACATCCTGAAAACATACAGTTCCAAAAAGAACAAAACTCAACTGTCTTCATGAGTAATATTGCACCTAACCAGTTAGACAGTTTCATAAGAACACAGACTTCTGAAAAATCTAAGCAACTAACCAGTGATAAACCGTCATCGGAACTTAGTTCAGGTAGTCCTTATGATAAAGAGAAAAGAAAATATTTGTATAGACAGCCAGCCACAGAGTTAGATGCCTGTGTAGACCTAACAGTAGTTGAAAAGCTCAAGGGTGTGCAAATGAATGAAAAAATCACTGTCCCACATGTGCATGCCAAGAAAGTGACACTAAAAGCACCCATTAACCACAGAATGCCTCACGTTCCACACACTAGCAAGCTTTCTCCAACTAAAAGGAGCTTGTCTGAAACAGTAACGCACAGAGCCAAAATCATGAAAATTGCTACTAAAAAAAGAAATAGTGTTCATGTGACTTTTAGACCATCAACCGAATCAGTTCAGTTTTACAATCCTCTGGAAAACAAAGAGGCCCCATGGAAGATGAGACTTCGGAAGCTCAGTGGCTTTAGTAGTAGCAGCAGTAATAGTAGCAGTAACACTAGCAGCACCTGCAGCACACAAACCAGCTCAAATTGTGTTGCAGAGCTAGTCAAACCTGGTGTCTACAGGCCTCTAGGTACAATTGGAACATCAGTAAGTAGTAGAACAATTAAAGAAGCCACAGAGACTCCCACCGTCATGTTACAAAAAGAAGGAATTGCAAGTAATCACTTAGGTAACCGTAGTTCTCTTAGGTCATCGAGTCATGAGGCAGGGCTACCGCAGGGCTCCCTGGGTGGCGTTTATAAAACTGTTGTACATGCTCTTTCGAAGCCGAAGGCAAATGTTTCCCCACAGAGGCAGAACAGAATGCCACCAGAGGCTCCACTGAGGGATCTGTACAGTCATGTAATGGGCTATTTTGGAAGGAAAGCTGCAGGTGAGCACTAACAGTGTGCAGAGCGCAAAAGGAGAAAGACAGCACCAGTTTGGCTTAATGCAACTGAAGCAAGCTATAAGCAATCAAAAAGCTTTGGGATGGTCACTGCTTTCTCTCTGTTTGGTTATGCATGCGCCTTTTCCCAGCTGTATTTTCCCAGCATAAATTGTTTATTTAAATTACTAATTTCCCTTGTAAGGCCATTAGTTAAACCTCTTTGCTGCTGAACAAGATAGGAAAAAGGAAGATGTGGGGAAAGATTAATGATCTTTTCAAAGCTACCCACTCAGTCATTTTCCTGAGTCTGTTTATCACATAAGCCTTAAAACTAAAATTAAGTTTTTTGAGGAGTTAGAATACTTCCTCTCCCGGCCCCACCATTTCTCATATTTAAAGGGGAACCACCAACACTTAATTGAATTCAATCATTTTTACTGTTGCATTATTTTGTCTTACCATTTCTCATGGTAGAAAATTACTTTCACATTCTAGAACATAATAGAAATGAATGAGCAACAACATTCTTGATAAACGGTCTTATCACTGGAGGAAATGATTTCTTAAATTTCCAAGTGGACTTTTCCAAAAATAATGTAGGCTTTTCAATTTTGCATTCATTCACATAGAATGCAAGTTTACATCCCTGAAACACGTGATCATTATATTGTGTTCTGTGGAATTTAAAGATGTGCCTTAAGAAAGGTTTCATGTCAGCTGATCATAATTTAAACATGAAACCTCTGGGCAGATTAAACAAAAAGCAAGATTATAACTTTCTTATTATAATTAAAAGTTAGAATAACTTCAGATATAGACAATTAGCTTTCAGCAGTAAGGTAGGTTTGTTTTTTTTGTTTTGTTTAACTTGATTTTGTTAGCATGACTAACAGACTGCTATATAAAGCATCTTGCATTGAGCCATTAATGCCACTTGAGGGCAGTCTTTGATAGCAAAGCTGGCTAGTAATACAAAGATGATAGTTCACAATGAGCTTTTGACCAGTTTATTGCCTTAACCTGAATGTTTTTGTAATTTATGAGGAATATATACAGTGCTGATTTTATTTTTGATTGCAGATAAACAATTTTTCAATATTCTAACAGTGGAATACATGAATAGTTATTTTCATTTCTTATTCATACATTCTCTTATTCATATACATCATGAGATGTATTATAGTTACAAATGATCAAAATATATTCTCTTTTTAAGGAAACATTTGTGAAAATAAACCACTTTTTTTTTAAAGTGCTAATTTGGAATTCAATTTTACAATAGAAGCAACATTACATAAGTCAGGTTTTCTATTTTTTTAAAAGCAATATTCAAACTCATGCTTTTTTTGTATCACTGAGATTTTCAGATTTAGGAGATTTATTTCTTGGAAAGACTCTTAAGGAATAAAAAGTATTATATATTATTAAGACTTAAAAGCATGGAGATAAGATAAATACTATATCAGTTCCTTTATAGGCAATATTAACCTAACTCCATCTAGTGCTTATCTATAAGCTTTCTTGCTGTTTAAGGTCATACTGAAGATTGACTAACATCTGCTTAGTTGAAAAAAAAGAATATCAACTTACTAATACTTAAAATTAAATCTAAGAGGAGGGAAATTATTTGTAAATGCATGTTTGGCAAATAATTGATATGGCATACTTTTTTTTTCTTTTGGGTTTGTTTCAAATTTAGAAAATGCAGTTAAGTCTTTCTTCACTATATGTAGTTATTTATTTGTTTTTAGCCAATAAAGAGGACATGAGCCCCAAACTGCCCCCTCTAAATAGTGAGATTGGCAGCAGCAGTGCTAATGTTCCCGATCTGATGGATGAGTTTATAGCAGAACGACTTCGAAGTGGTAATGCCTCAGTAAGTTTTATTTGTTCAATTTTAGGGAAGAGGGTAAAAGTAATTATAAGGGGGTGGGTGTAGAAATAATATATGTAGATATTATTCAAAAAACTTCACCCATTTAACCCGATTTTGAACTGTTGATTTTTTTAAAGTTAGTGGTTGGAAATACCTGTTTGCTCAGTGACACAAGTGGAATCCATCGCCTCCTTAACCTGTTGCTGCCAAGTCAGCACCAGCCCCGGAGGTGATCCCGTAGGAGTCAGAGGAGAACTGTGCCCTGAGGGGAGTCCAGGGCAGATGTTTGAGGTATAGAAGAAGCCTCTCTCGCACAGTGATTCTGAATGGCCCTAAGCGTCCACCCTTTTGATAAACAGCCAACACATGAACCGGTGCACTATACAGAGATTTTTTTTTTTTCTTTTTTCACATCACTTCCCTGGTGGGAGTAGGAAGCCCAGCCTTGCTCCTGGAGAGCTGCTGCTGGATTTGAACGACCAACCCTGTGGGCTGCAGTCCCGCACACAACCACTACATTACTGGGGCTCAGCTATACAGAGATTTTTACTACCTTCTTAATTCCACCTCTAGCCCCTCCTCATTTTGTCTTTTTCAGTCTTTTCCCATCTTGCTCAGTGGAGATCGTTTAGCCCAGCTTCCTTAGTTTTGATAGCATGAATATTGTTTGTTTAATGATTCCTTATCTCTTTGCCACAGTTTGTAAATAGATTAGTGTTGGGACTCTGAGGAGAAAAAAGTACTACGTATCTTACTTCCCATTGAGTCACTTGTGACTCACAGCACCCCTAGGACAGAGCAGAACTGCCCCTGTGGGTTTCTGAGACAGACTCTTTGAAGGCGAGCTGGTGCCTTTGAATTGCTGACCTCATAATTGGCACCCCCGCATCACCACCATACGTACCCCCAGAACTCGTCATTTATCCTTGTTCTTAGGTGCCATCCAGATGGTTCTAACTCACAATGACCCGAGGCCTGAGAGGAGGAGACACAGCCCAGACCTGCGACACCTTCTCTATTGTTCCTGTGCTTGGTTCCTTGGCCGTAGCCACTACTTAATTGTGGGGGAGAGATGCGATAGCCTTTGAAAACTCTGTGGGCCAAGCCCTGCCATGAGGACTTAGAGTCTACCCAATGGCATTGGGAATGCATAATTAGGGAAGGCGATACACAGGAGCCTCATGGTATAGTGGGTTATAAGAGGAATACTAACTGCACGTTCAGCAGTTTCAAAACCACCAGCTGGAGAAAGATTCTCTGCTGGCGTAAAGATCGACCGTCTCAGGAACCCACAGAGGCAGCTCCACTCTGTTCTGTAGAGGTGCTCTGTGTTGGGACTGACTGGGTGACATTGAATTGAGCTTTTGAAGGAATGATATGCAAAAGTGATTTTTTTTTGAATGGTCATATTCCATTTGGGTTTCAACTTGTCTTTAGGGACATTCCATTGTATTTGTTCATTCTCCCCTTCCAACCTCTTCATGTT
Organism: Nesogale talazaci; assembly: GCA_004026705.1. Classification (NCBI taxonomy): domain Eukaryota; kingdom Metazoa; phylum Chordata; class Mammalia; order Afrosoricida; family Tenrecidae; genus Nesogale; species Nesogale talazaci. Next base: position 85,084 of record PVJH01000749.1, read on the forward strand.
TATTTCTGTTTATTGCTGCTTTTTATATGTAAATACTTTGCTCTTCCCACTGCTTTAATTTATATTCATTCCACGGATCCTACTGAGGTTTATGAGTCTCAGGCTAAGTACCATCCAATCATTTGGGTTTTTGCTTTAAGCAGACTAACAATAGTTTGGACTATGGATCTGTAGTGACAGGTGTTTTTAGTGAGTGGTTTCTACCCCCTTCCTACTCTAGGCCCTAATTCTCAAGGTTTTCAGATGCTTACTGAGACAGAAAATTTGTGTGTGTGTGTGTGTGTGTGTGTGCATGTGAGAGCACATGTGTGTGTTTTTAATTGTAAAATGTTTCTTGAATTTTTAAGACTATGACAAGAAGAGGAAGTAGTCCAGGCAGCCTTGAAATTCCCAAAGACCTCCCTGATATTCTAAACAAGCAGAGTCAAATGCGGCCCGTGGATGATCCAGGCGTGCCCTCAGAATGGACTTCTCCTGCCAGCGCAGGAAGCAGTGATCTTATCAGCTCAGATAGCCATTCGGATTCTTTCAGCGCTTTCCAGTATGATGGCCGAAAGTTTGACAGCAAGTATCTTCTTTCACTTCAATAATTTGTTGATTGTGTTCTATTCAAGACTAAGTTACAGGGTATACGTAGACATCGCCTTCCTCTAGTATTACTTAAGACAAAGGTTCCTGGACATTTCTTGCCCCCCCCCCCCCAACAGTTTTATTGGCATATAATTTACACAATTCAATAGTTCAAATACATCAAGAAGAGTTGTGCAATCATCACCACAATCCATTTTAGAACATTTTCTTCAGAGAAGAAAATTGGGTGTGATTAATGAAGAATATTACAATGAAGAACATGTTCTTAAGTAGATTGGGGTGGTGATTGTAGAGCTTTCCTTGATGTGATTGAAATATTGATTTATATGATAAGTGAACTACAGAATAATAAAACTTTTTAAAAAAATAAATGTTTCACAATATTAAAAAAAAAACATTTTCTTCATTCTATTACTCATGGTAGTTAGCTCCTAATTTCTGCCCAATCTCCCCTCCCCTACCCCTAAGCAACCACTAATCCAGTTATTGTCCCTGTGTTACTTATTTTGAATTTCCTATATAGAAAAATACAGAAAAACAAACAAAATGCACAAGAATAACAAAGTAAAACATGAAAACCTCAGTAGAAAAGAAAGCAGAAAATGTTAAATACTAGAACAAATTTCAATACATAAGTAAAATCAAAGGAAGGTAGAATGCTCAATTTTAACCTGCCTGTATCTGCAGCAATCTACGTTTCAATGCCTTCTGCATGTTAGCAAGGCTATTCATTTTCCTGGTCTATAGTCAGAGGGAGTTCACCAGGGGCTTAATTCAAGTGTATTTCCTCTTCACTTTTTTTTTAAATTTAATAAACAGCTCTAAAAATGGGTTAGAAGGGACATCAAATGATAAGATAATACAATATTTTGCCCTAACTACCTCTGCCATAATCAACATTAGAATGCTCTCTGATAACAAGACTAATTGCCTCCCTTAGCTATGATCAGAGGGGATTCAGTCACGAGGCTAAATCCATGCATGGACTCTACAAGTGGATTTTGGGCTTCTACTGTCATCCATAGGCTTCTGCAAACCTGACATTCACAATTTAAGCTCTGATGCCATCCATCCCTCCTTTAGATTTGGATTTTTTATTTTCAGTTGTTGGATCAGGCAACCGGGTATGCTACTTCTATGTGGACTTTGTTATGACCTCACCTAGCTGACTGCTTGTTTGAAAACAAGCCTGTAAGTCCCCAGACAGTTGCTCTTTCTGTTAGCTGGCACCATCTCTTCTTTACCATACTTTGTCAGGGTATCTATATCTTTGTGATTTCTGCATGAGGGTGAACATCAAGCAGGGCCATATCATAAGAACTAGTTTTGATACAGTTTTATTTTTCAGTGAAATTCCAAAAGTAGTTTTAGGAAGTTCCCTCTGGTTGAAATGACTTTATTTTGTCAAACTAAGGATATTTAAAAATAGATAGCACTACTCTTTCGTAAAACAAATGACATTATTAAAAAATGTAGAATGGATAAGTTTTTTAGCATTACCTTGATGATATTAGAATAAAGGACAGTTATGGTTATGAGTTGCCATGTTTGCAAAATACATAATAAGAATTATTTACAGAAAACCTTACTATAGAGTTTCTTTTTTTTCCTCCGCCACCTTTTTTTTCCCCACTGTAGAGCTTCTTTTGCTTTTCATTGCCACATTTAGATGAGCAAACTTGGAGAAACTAACAATTATAGAAAATGCTTATTTTTAAAAAATAACCCTTTGTATCATATTGCTGGGAATGACAATACTTTATAACAAGCCAGATAGATGAGGATTACTGAGTTCCAGAATCTCTCTAGAATAGTCACGCCAGGCTAAAACAGCATTCCTGGAATTATTTGGTGGTTTATTGCTGCTGACTCATAGTGACCTGTAGAATAGAAAGGATCTGCTCTCCCATAAGGTTTCCAGGGCTATAGATGTTTTTAGAAGTGAACTGCTTTGTTTCTTTTCTACAGAGTGGCTGATAGGCTTGAACTGCCAATTTTTCAATTTACAGTCAAGCAATTATCAACTTGCACTACTCTGAGTCAGAATCAACTCGACGGAAGTGGATTTATATTGCAAATGCATTGCTACTCTGTTACACTATAATTGGTTCTCAACCTGGGGTCTTGAAATTTGAAGGCTGAGCATGATAGTGGGATAAGAGTAAAGTAAAATAGAGGAAAGAACTAGAAGGCAAAGGGCATTTATAGAGGTCTAAATGGAAGTATGTACATATGTAAAGATATGTATACATGATGATAGAGAAAAATCAACATACATACATTTCTAAATTTAGTATTGAGGTAGCAGATGGGCATCTGGCCTCTACTCAAGTACCTCCTCAATGCAAGAACACTTTGTTCTATTAAACTGGCACTCCATGAGGCTCACCTATGAGACATGATCATTGAAGACAAAGTGGATGCACAAGCAAAAGGGGTGAAGAAAGCAGATGGTGCCTGGCTATCAAAAGCTATAGCATCTGGGGTCTTAAAGATTTGAAGATAAACAAGCAGCCCTCTAGCAGAGAAGCAACACTGTCCACATGGAAAGAAGTCTGTGCCATCACCAGGTGTCAATGGGATCAGGTACCAGGTATCAAAGAACAGAAAAATCATATTGTGAATGAGGGGGAACATGGAGTAGGGATCCAAAGTCTATCTGTAGGCAATTGGACGTCCCCTTACAGAAGGGTGACGGGGGAAAGGAGTCACTCAGGGTGCAATGTAGCAACGATGAAATATACAACTTTCATAGCTCTTAAATGCTTCCAACCCTCACTCCCCACTATCATGATACCAGTTCTTCCTTACAAATCTGAGTAGACCAGAGAATGTATAAAGCAGATGAAGGGAGATGTCAGACAGTGTAAAATATGACAAAATAGTAATATATAAATTACCAAGAGTTCATGAGGGAGTTGGGGCAGAGAGGGATGATAATAGTTATTATTAGAGGGATGAAAAAAATGAGCTATAACCAAGGGCTTAAGTAGAAAGCAAATGTTTTGAGAGTGATGATGGCAACAAATGTACAAATGTGCTTGACACAATGGATATATGTATGCATTGTGATAAGAGTTATACGAGTCCCCAATAAAATGATTTGAAAAACAAACCAAGCAATGAATCATGTGTTTTATCATTTTTGTTAATAATAGTCTAGAAGAAAGTTTTTTAAAGGTTTCTAATTATAATCTCTCAGGTGTTTTTTAAATTATTATTAATCATTTTGTTGGGAGCCCTTATAGATATCATAAATATTTCTTAATTCATTCACAACAAGCTGTGTTGTACAATTGTTACCATAATCAGTTTCAAAATATTTTCTTTCTTCTTTTGCTCCTTGATATCAGCTGCCCTTTATCCCCTCCCTCCTCCACCGTACCCCCTCCGGAGCCCTATTATTCTTCTATAATTTTTATTTTGGGGTCATATCTTAAATAATCCAATATGTCCATTCACATACAATTCTGCTGTTCGGTCCCATCAGTATGGTTCTACAGTTATCAATTCCATCTGCTCCCTATGCCCCTCTTACTCTTACCACCCCCCCACCCCCACCACCTCACCCCTACCTCTTCCCATGCCCTTCAGGGAACCATTACTCCTGTTACTGTTTCTCAAGAGTCATCATCTAACTTGGCTTTCATGTACTGAGTGATCTTAAATATACAAATGAACATATGCAAATATGACATGATTAATGAGGTAAAACAAAAAAGCTACAGTAAGTGGAGGAAATAATTAACTAGAAAATTGTTATGTGGTTTATTAGTGCTATACCACAATCTGGGATTTTTTTTCCTTTTGTGTGGCCCTTCTGAGAGTGACTGCCCAATTATCTTACAGGTGGGTTTTGGTTTCCTCTGTATCTGTGCCTCTTCACTTCAATTTGGTTGCTTGTTTCTGAACTTCTGATGCCTCTTCTCATTGACACCTCATGATCACACAAACTGGTGTGCTTCGTCCATGTGGGCTTGGCTGCTTCCCTCCTAGATGGCCGCTTGTTTAACTACAATTATTGAACATTATTTCGTTATTTGCAGTTGTTTAAGTAGAATAGATTTTGTGGGTTTGATAATGAATGAGTACATTGATGACTTATCAAAAGAATTGTGCCTCCTGGGAATTTGAACTCATATACGTTCATTTCTTCTTCCTATAGATTTTGGCTTTGGAACTGACACTGGGATTGCAACCTCTGCTGAGCTGGACTCAGGTTCTGGCCATCATCAGAGTGCTGAAGAACAGGAAGTGGCTAGTCTGACCACACTTCACATAGATTCAGAAACCAACAGTCTCAATCAACAAGCCTTTTCTGCTGAAGTTGCAACAGTTACTGGTAAACAGATTTGGATATATTCCTTAAATGTGTACTGTAAGGCTTACAATATATCTGTTTGGAAAGTTTTAAATGTTACTTATTATTAGTTTCACTCATTCTTTATGTAACCATGGAGGGAGAAAAAGAAAGAACATTAAAAAACGTACTTGGGGTGGTTGTGAGGAAATGGGGAATTTTGAGTACAAAAATGAAGAATATGTTCTAAAATTGATTGTGGTGATGATTGAACAACTTTTAAATATGCTTAAACTGTTGAATTATTATTATATGTGCTGCCGAAGCGAGCTCAAAATGTTGAATTACATAATAGGTAAATTATACGACCATGAGACTAAAAGAAATTTTTCACTGTCAAGAATCATTTAGGATGAATTTGATGAGTTTTATGAACTTCTAATTTCTTTTGCAAAATTGTGTATACACGCAATGAAACATTCCCCCCCCCAGATATTTTAAAATAAATAAATATTAAAAGGTTTATAGACACTACATATTTATCATTTTTGTTAAGAATGTATAGATAGTTTTAGATTTTTATGGTTTTATTTGGTATACCACCTGGACTCCCTACACTGCCTAATAAAAGATCCTATTTTTCATGATATCAGTTTTCTGTATTTATACAGTAAATGTGGTTTTTCAGAAACTGTTGAGTTAATGTCTATAATGTAAAATATTTATCTGTGGCCAAATAGCCTACTCTAATATGGTCAGTGGTAAGGGGAAATTTAGTCATGCAAAATGCCAACATACATTATAAAAAGGTTATTGCAAAAATTAGAGTGAGCCTCAACAAGTTGTAGCCCATAGTTCTTGGATTTCTACTGTGTGATCCAGATTCATTCTGACTCCAATTGAAATTTGATTCCCCTTGATGATATCTATTCATTTAAGCTTAATATCAATGGGGTAGTTTTTGCTTCCTGTAATTAGCTGGAAGTTATAAGACTGTGAGTTTTGCTTCTCTGAGTAGCTAAGGTACATTGTGTTAGCCAATCCCGAAAGATTACATTGGGCCAGGTGAAAAAGAGAAACCCATCATATATTTGTATATCCTGTCTCCTCACTGCCAGAAATTAAGTAAAACATTTAGTCCTTCCTGTTGCAGAAGGAGGCATTGAGCAGAGGACATGAGTCCATTGATTTGGATAGCTATTCCCATGTCACAGGATTTAAATTAACCAAAAAGAAATATCAGAGAAAATTCTTATTTTATAATAAATTTTTTTGCATTTATCCTTAAATTTAAATATAAGTGAAAAGTTACTCACCATTACTTACTCAACATTATTAGTAATCAGTGAAATATAAACATGAATCACATTAGGAATCACTTTAATGGGTTTCAAGATCTAAAAATACTGACAATATCAACTGTTTAAGAGGATGTAACTCAACTGGAAATCTCATACATTACTGGTGGGAATGCAAAAAATTATAAATATATCTATATATCTATATATATCTATATCTATATATAGAGAGAGAGAGAGAGCCACTAAGGAAAAATGACAGTATTTTATAAAACATTCATTTACCATATAACCATTCCAGGTATTTCCCTCAAACATTTGTATGTGAAAGTTGATAGCATCATTATTCCTATTAGATACAAATTAAAAACATTGTTTTATATAAATCTAAATTTTTAAATTATGTGTGTAACATATTTACTATACCTAGAGCTATTTCTGGGATTCTACTGGGAATTTTTATTGGGAATTAGTCGGTGACACTAGGAATACTGCAGAGAGATGCTTTCTAAGAAATTAAAGCAGTTCTTCGATTTATTTCTATTTGCAAAACATAAAACTGACCAAAGAGTATTAGACGTCTCAGGGTGCAATGTCTAAATGGAGACCTGAAAGTCAAATAAAAATTAATCAGATACAGATACAGAAGAAAGCATGTAGATAAGGCCAGAGGTTTCTATGAATTCTTATAAACATAGACACATTTTTTGTTTCCAGAGTTTATTCTACTATGGGGAAGGTAGGTAGGTAAGAAAGTTGCACCAAGGGCTAAGCCCCAGTGGCGTAGTGGTTGTGCGCAGGACTGCGGCCCACTGGGATGGAAGTTCAATTCCCACTCACAGGAGCAAAGGCTGGGTTTCCTACTCCCACCACCAGGGCAGTGATGCGTAAAAAAAATAAATAAATAAAAGAAAGTTGCACCAAAGACTTGAAAATTCTAGTAGGAAGTATGGATTCATTCTGAGAATCCACCGAAGGATTTAAATTCAGGAGTGACGTAATCAGATTACGTTTAGAACTTTTGATACTTTGTGGAGAAGAGATTGGTTCAAGGAGTGGGCATGAGGAAGGAACCTGGGGACTGCTATAATTCAGACCAGCGATGGTAGCCACGTACGCAGCAGCAATTAGCAAATGCTGCTCTGAAACTGTCCCACTTTTCAGTTATGTAAAACTTTAATGGTACCAGAAAGAAAACTGATTTCATTTCTGTTTAGCTGAATCTGGTATAGGAGTAGTTATTGCCAGCTTGAACTGATGGCCACTAGTAACTAATATATCCCGTTCTCATTCCATCAAGTAGATAATCAGATGAGGCTTCTAGATACAAAATCTCATACCATGTATTATTTTGTTCTCTTCTTGGTCAATTGACAACCTGTTTTGTTTTTACCCCCAGTCTTTTCATGTTTTAATTTATTTTTATTGGATGTTTTTTTATTTAAGTAAATCATTTTATTTGGGGCTCTTACAGCTCTTATAATCCATAACTCAATTGCATTGAGCACATTTATGCATAACATTATCATTTTCATTGCATTATCTTTTTTTAATTAAAAATCATTTTATTGGGGGCTCCTACATCGTTTTTCACAATACATAAATAAACAAACTGTGCCAAGTACCTTCACATGTTCGTTGCTGTCATTCTCCAAACATCCGCCTTTCTCCTTGAGCCCTTTATTCGGCTTTTCCATGCTTCCCCTCTTCCCCTGCTCTCCCCTCCCCACCAACCCTCAATACTTTATAAATTATTATTGTTCTGTCATATCTTACACTGCCCGACCTCTCCCCCAACCCACTCCTTTAATTCCCGTCCTTCCAATAGGACCTTATGTGTATATCCTTGAAGATGCTTCCGCCTCTCCACCTCACATTCTCTCCACCCATTTATTGGGGTTTTAAGCATTGTATTTTAGATAGAATACCAAAAATACACTTATATGGTAATTTTATTATGTTTACAGGTTCAGAAAGTGCTTCCCCAATTCATTCAGCTTTGGGATCCAGATCACAGACACCTTCCCCTTCTACACTGAATATAGATCACATGGAACAGAAGGACCTTCAGCTTGATGAGAAGCTCCACCACTCTGTTCTTCAGACGCCAGATGATCTAGGTAATATTTGGAAGTTAGAAATTTGTCATTTTCTTTTCTAGTGTATCAGTGTCAGGAAAATCTCAAGCCAGCTTAAACACAATTATGCATAAGTACTATGACTTTAGTTATTTTTGAGGAGTTCTCTTGGCATAGTGGTTGTGTTAAACAGAAACAAATCCATAGCCACTCATATATGTGTAAGAGAGAGAGCTTTATATCAAAGAGCAATTGTGTATTGAGAAAACGTTCTAGCCCAGTAGGAATCAAGTTCTTAAGTCCGATCTTAGCCCATATGCCCATTACTAGTCTATAAATCCCTCTTCAGATTAACACACAGCACATGCAGTGACACAGAATGCGGTGGGTGAAAAGTTATGTAGCAATGCAAATGAAACCATCTCAGCACTGGTACAGGTCTCCATGCGGCTCTTCAACAGGAAGGTAAAGCAGAGAGTGGTCCGCCCACAGGGAGAAAGGGAGGAAGTTCCCTTTCCTCATGTGAAGGTCACAAGTAGGCGTCAGCAGGCTGTGATGGACCTGATTGACAGGCCAGACTCCCACCTCTGCACTTAATTTATCAAGTCGACATGAAATTATGTCACTACACAATGGTTATGCTACTAACTTCAATGTCAGCACTTTGAAACAACCAACCTCTTCATGGGAAAAAGACAAGCTTATATACTACCTTAAGAATTAGTCTTAGAAACCCAGTCTTGGAAACCCATATCCCTGTATGGCCACCATAGGAAATGATTCACTGGTAGTGAGTTTGGGTTTTGGTTTGAAGGTTTTGGACAACTTGTGACTGTAAAAAATTTTATTGCTCTTGTTCACTCATATTGGCCTAGAATTAGTGCTTTGCATTATTTTGTTACAATAGTTTTCATTCATTGATATACTGTTATTTCCTAAAACAGGAAAAATGTAATCTGGCACAATTATCTTAATACTGTGGAAACGTTGAAACAATTGATCAAATCAGTTTCTATTTATTTTAATTATGCAAATATACCAACTAAAATAAATGAAAAAAACAGGTGATCTAAATGAAGTGTCTGTATTGTCAGGTAAATATTTAAAAGTACTTTAGAAACATCAAAAATTTTAAGTTAAAAGTATTTTGGCTTAATTCTGCATTATGTAACTGGCATCAAGCTAAAGAGATGTAAGTATTCAAAACCTTATATTATTTGATGAGAGGAAATACTTAAAATAATATTATATAAAACTAGTTTTTATAGGAATTCACATTTATATTCCAACCAACTAAAGAAATTTAAAACCATATAACTTTTGAATTTGTTTTTCATTTTTGTAAATTAACCATGCAATTATATAAGGTCTAATTTTCTAGATTTTGATTATTTCTGATCCTTTACTTCCTTTTTTTGTCTTGTAATTTTTGTTGTTGTTTTGTCTTTTCCCCAATAGTAGGGGAAAATTCCAAATGTACAGAAAAGTTTCTACATTAGTAAAATGAACACTCAAATTCTTCACAAAAATTCACTAGTAGTTAATATTGTACTAACTTTGCTTTATCTCTATCTGTATCTATATTTACACCTATTTTTGCTCTCTCTGTATGTCTGTCTCACACACCCACATTCATTGACCAAGCTATTTGAGAATTTCAAATATCAAGATGTAACATTTCAACTCAAACACTTAAGAAGATAAAGCTTAAGAATAAAGTTTCTTTCTTATATAACCACATTCTAATTACTACATTCGGAACATTTAGCATTGTGACAAAATGATTATGTCAGTCTATAGTCAAAATTCCTGTGTTGTTTCAGTATTTTTTTCCTTATCCACTTTTCTCCAAGACTGCTAGTACCAATCTGATCCAGAATTTAATCAAGGATCACACGTAAAGCTTGCTTCTTATTTTAATTTTATGAGCTCCACTGTGAGTGAGGGGGAAAGACAGTGTTTTCTTCTCCAGTCGAGAATTACTGTCTCAGAAATGCTCTGGGGCACTGGCACCTTATGCTCGCGGGCCACTGTGAGTTGGCATCGACCTGAGTACAGTACATTGGGTTTGGTTTGGTTACAGGGAGAAGAGTGTTAGAACCCCATTTGGTGATGAGTAGTTCTATGATGAAAGAGTTGGGCAGTAGGGAGGCAGCAGGAGTGCTGGTTAAAGCTATGTTTTGTTTCATTGGCTCCATACCAGAAGCTTATTTTTTGTTATTATGAAAAGAGTAAACACCTAGTAACTTTTAGTACTATAATCAGTTATTATGTACTTTACATAGATAGAGGAAAAGTATCTTAGTTTTTAAGTACTAGTAGTAGACGGTGTTCATATAACAAGGGAGGACTTAGTTGTAAATTATCAGTACTTTAGGGTATTATCAAACATGAAAAACCTGATCTTGAGATTCTTTCTACAAAATTTTTATTTCCCAAAGTTCCTTTAATGCAAGAATACACTTATGAACTTTTAAATGGTTTCTGTAGCCTATCCTGTTTTGTACACTGAGCTAGCATCTATTGACCAAGGCATCTATTTGACAGCTGAGGAATTGCACCCTTAGACATGCTATTAAATAACTTAAATAAGATTAAGCTCAAGATTCCTAATGGCTAATCACTATCCTCCTGTATTTCTTACTCAGAATCTTGCCAGTATTAATAGACAAAAGAAATATAATTGTGGAAACCTAAAATTTTGTTGACATGTTGGTGTTCATTTTCTATGTTTTTGTGATTTTTTTTATGCTAGGTCTGGTTTAAATTGTGAAATATAGTGCCTTAAGAACTAAAAACAAAAACAGACTGAGAAACATTTCCAATAGGATCTGGCTTCACCCTGAAATTTTCTATTCATTTGAGTAAAAATAGATAGATTAAATAAAACTTGAGTAAATACAGATAAAAATGAGAGTGTATGCCAATAAATTTGAACTTTAGTTTTACCAACCCTAGCCCTCTCCCCCAGGAGTCTGTGCTACTGAGTGAGCAGCGTTCGCCTTATTTACGCTCGGGTCAACCTAGTTAGAAACATTATTGAATAAGTAATTGCTGGCATAATAAGGAATTAGAAATGAATGTTTTGACCATATCAGTAAAAAAATAGCACTAGTATCTGTTGATATCTCCTTTATTATTTGCCTGTAGATATTTTAAATACTTATTTTAAATTGGCCTTTTGCACTTCTGTGATCCATTTTCTAGAAAAAAAAATCACTTATGTTATTTTGTTGTTTCTCTTTTTTTTTTTTTTATAGAGATCAGTGAATTTCCATCCGAATGTTGTAGTGTGATGGCAGGAGGGACTCTCACAGGATGGCATGCAGATGTTGCTACTGTAATGTGGCGGAGAATGCTTGGCATTTTGGGAGATGTCAATGCTATTATGGATCCTGAAATACATGCTCAAGTCTTTGATTATCTCTGTGAACTTTGGCAAAATCTAGCCAAGGTAAAGATGAAAGGAAAGGTACCCAGGAGAAAGGGAAGAAAAATAGAATATTTAGAAATAGACCTTAAAGAACATTAAATTACCTCCTTCCTTACTGTACATGAGTGTAATGGTTATGTGCTGTGCTGCTAACTTGAAGGTCAGCAGTATACAACCCCTTGCCGCTCCATGGGAGAAAGATGGGGTTTTCTGTTTCCATCAAGAGTTACGTCTCGGGAACTCAGTGCTTTTATGACGCTGTCCTTTATTTTTTTTTTTTTGGGGGGGGGGGGGGAGCATCACTGCTCTCTGGTGGTGGGAGTAGGAGGCCCAGCCCCACTGCTGGAATTGAACCTCCGTCCCAGTGGGCCGCAGTCCCCCGCACAACCACTACGCCACCGGGGCTCAGCCCGACGCTGTCCTTTAGAGTCACCACGTGGGCATTAATTCAATGGCAGTGAGTTTGGTTTTGGTTATTATACATAAAATGATACCCACAATAAGTCAACATCCATGAATAAATATCTAGTTATTGAAAGTGGAAGAGAACGGTTTTCATAGGCCTTTTTTTGTTGTTTGAAAATTACAGATTAGAGATAACCTCGGCATTTCAGTTGATAATCTGACCTCCCCTTCTCCACCAGTTTTAATTCCTCCCCTGAGAATTCTTACACCATGGCTTTTCAAGGTAAGTTTGGTGTATGAAATTATAGTTACATAGTTTCATTTATAAAGAAATATATAGTCAATCTTATAGAAATTAACTAATATGTAACTTTGTAGAATATTTACTTTTTTGTTTTTTTTTTGTTTTGTTTTTTGGGGGCGTCACTGGTGGTGGGAGTAGGAGGCCCAGCCTTGCTGATAGATTTGAGCCTCCAACCCAGTGGGCCGCAGTCCCACGCACAACCACTAAGCCACCAGGGCTCAGCGAATATTTACTTTTAAAATAGAATTCTCAAAAAATTGTTAGGCATTATATGAAGAACAGTATAGCATACCAAAGTGTTTTTTGGTAGTTTACTATGTAGAATGCATAATTTATATTTATTTAATTTTCTTAGTAAACAAAAACTGAATAGAAAAATGTTTCTTTTCTACTCAAAGTGAATGTAAACTTCAGATTTTTGCCATGCACTATATACTCCCCCCCCCCCCCTTGGGGAACATCACTGCCCTCTGGTGGTCATGGGAGCTACCCAGCACTGCTCCTGAGAGCCCCGCTAGATTTGAACTGCCACTAACACCACTCAGCCCCCACTACATACTTTTAAAGATATAATTTTTAAAAATTTTATTTGATATGTTTGGTGTGTTTTCCTTAAAGAAACAATATGTGGTGTCCATACCTACAGTGTATCATTTTTTTTGGGGGGGGGGGGGTGGGCATCACTGCCTCTGGTGCTCGTGAGTGCTACCCAGTGCTGCTCCTGAGAGCTGCCACTGGATTTGAACCACCAAGCCTGCGGGCCACAGTCCTGCACTCAACCACTTACGCCACTGGGGTTCAGCCCCAGTGTATCATTTTGGATAATGATATTAGTTTTAGTAATCCTGATTTTTAGTTCATTAAAGAAATTGAGTCATCATAGAAATAATTGAAAACATTGTTTGCTTTATTCATCTTTTAAGTATGTAACAAATTGTATTTGTTCTTAAGTATTTAAAATTAATCTTTTAATTGTAGGCAACTATGTTGACTGATAAATATAAACAAGGTAAATTACATGCTTATAAGCTTATTTGTAATACAATGAAAAGAAGACAAGATGTATCACCAAATAGAGATTTTCTGACACATTTCTACAATATAATGCATTGTGGTTTACTTCATATTGATCAGGTAAATATATATATATATATATATACCTTCTAAAATTTTACACTATTAGTTTCCCAATTCTGTTTATTGATTTTCAAAATCTAGAATTAAAACTATTTCTCTTATGTAGTGATTTATATACAAATGAATCCATTTTATGGCCTCATTTATTTTTGAAGCATAGTTGAAACCAAATTATTCCAGTTGGAGGGTTGATTTGCGTATTAAAACCATTTAATTTGGTTCATCAGATAGTTCATTTTTTATAAAAAGGTTAAACCATGCTTTTCTTCGGTTTAATGACTTAATTAACTCATTAATGACTTAATTAACTCATTCTTAGTATCTAGTTATAAAATAACTAGGCTTGGACTCCATTGCAGGATAAAGTAATCTTAAAGAACAGTTTTCGATGTCTAGTTTGATTGTTAATTTCTGATTCAGAGGCATATGGGTTTTTTTCATCTAATGATGCAGCAGTCATAAGTTTGTGTTTCCCTCCTCTTTCTGCACTCCATAATTTCTAATTACTGTTGATTGTAATTAGCTCATGTGGCAGTTACTTTGACTGGGTATTTTTACATTAAATACAAGCATTTAGACAGCTATGAATATGACTATTTTATAATTACTTCAGGGGTTTTTATCTTGTCAAAAATGTGGGAAGAGGCAAGGTATGTAAGCATTTGTATTGTACTATGCTTAAATGTGACTTTATAATCACTTAGATTATTCAGGTAATATTAAAAGATGATAATTGCTTTTTTTTTGTTTTCCATATGAGAAAATTTAAAGTAACTTATTATCTTGTAAGCATGTCTCATGTGAAATGACAATTATTAGAGACAACAAAATGGTTTCATTTAAGATCATTCAGATTAATACAACTTAATTCATTGCATTTTTATGACCTGAAGGAAAGCTCGAGATCTGAATTTCTAGTATGCGATAGCTATAATCAGTTTATCTAAAAAATAATCTCTCCTGTTGTCATATTACTTGTCATATGGCTTCAAGATCATTTGCTACATGAAAGTAACCAGTGGCAGAAGAAACTACTGTGCAATAGAGTTCCACAGTGCATGGGAGGCAGAGAGTCTTTGAATGTGTGTGTGTGTGTGTGTGTGTGGTTAGGGGCATTGATTTATCAATGCTGGTAATACATAAGTGTTTTAAATTTACTGCCCTTCAACAGAATATACTATCAATGCATGAATCCTTTGGGGGACTTAATTTTAGTCTTGGGAAGGTAGAGGGAGAAAAGGGGAACCAATCTCAATGATCTGCATGTAAACTCCTCCCAGGGAGACAGACAACAGAAGAGCGTGTGAAGGGAGAAAGTGGTTGGGGTAAGACATGAGAAAAATTATAAATTATCTAGGGTTCATGGGAGGAGGGAGAGAGCTGATACCAAGGACTCAAGTAGAAAGAATATGTTTTGAAAATGATGATGACAACATTTGTACAAATGTACTTGCTACAATGATGTGTGGATTGTGATAAAAACTGTATGATCTCCCAATAAAATGACTAAAAAATATATTAGTCTTTCCAGTTAGACATTGTATAGTAGTCATTGTTATCTTTTATTACCTATTTTTAAGGTTATTGATTAGCTGATACCCAAGTTTACGTATGTGATATTTTTTTCTCCTCCTTTCCTTTTTCTTCAGGATATTGTCAATACAATTATCAAGCACTGCTCACCTCAATTTTTTTCACTTGGTTTGCCTGGTGCTACAATGCTTATTATGGATTTTATTGTAGCAGCTAGTAGAGTGGCTTCGTCAGCTTTCCTCAATGTAAGTTTTATTTTTCTGTTCTTCACAATATAGCAAACTTCAGTTAACCAGGACTCAGCTAACAAAGCAGTGAATGAAGAACCTTGGCTAATAAAAATATTAGCATACCAATATGCCTGAACATCCTAACGACCTAATTCATGTTGATAGATCTTCTCTTATCTGACTTCTTTCATTACATTTTTAGTTTTGATGTATTTCTTTTTATATTGAATAAATCTTACCTTAAATTGGGGTGGTGACTGAAATTTATGCTCTATTATACTGCTGCCTTATATTTAGAAATTCAGAGATTTTTTAAATCTGGAAATGAATTGTTTAGTGAAAACTGTAATAAAGAGACCCCAGTGGCGTAGTGGTTGTGCGCGGAACTGCGGCCCACTGGGATGGAGGTTCAATTCCAGCTCCACAGGGGCAAAGGATGGGCCTTCTACTCCCACCACCAGGGCAGTGATGCCCTAAAAAAACAAAAAAAAATTATAATAATAAAAAAATAAAGGACTGCTCCATTGATCTTATAATAAATTAATTAACATGGGAAAATTCTTGTGGAAATGGGTTCATTTTATGTGAATCAGAGTTTTACTCTTCTAATAGATTTTCTTTTAGCAATATTCATTGAGAAATATAAAAAATAGATATTTATACATAAATAATATAACAAGCTATTTCATGAAGTTCATGAAAAAATTCCATTATTCCATTTTTCTATGATTTTTTAAGCTCCCTCAGATTAATAGGTGGGTAATTGTGTTTGTTGGAAATGTTGAATGCAATTTTAACTTCAAAAATGGCTTAAATCAGCTAAATGAAAAGGTGAAACATTACTTTCATCTGAAGTTCAGACATAAATTCTAAATTTTATACACAGACAGTACCTTTCTTAGGTATCTAATGAAAAAACCCTTCAGGTCTGATACTTGTTTTCTTAAGATATAGTTAACATTTTTTTTTCTGTGTGTATTTTAGATGGCATTGGATATAGTCTAGTGATAATTATGTCATCAGCTTTAATAATCATATATGAATTGTCTTTACATTTTCTCAAAAGTAGGATAAATTTATGTTAATAATGAAATTATATTCCTTTTAATATTTTCATTCAATATTTATCTTTTCCTTAAGCATTTTCATAAATATAAAGATAGAAATTACAGATAAAAGCCTAAATCAGTGGTTCTCACCCTCTGGGTTGCGGAGGAATGACCCTTTCACAGAGGTCGCCTGATTCATAATAGTAAAATTGCAGTGATGGAGCAGCAACGAGAGTTACCACTACAAGCTATGTGTGAGGATCACAGCATGAGGAAAGTTGAGAACCACTGGTCTAAATCTTTTTGTTTCTTTTTTTTTTTCTTATGTTTTTTACCATTTACTTCTCTATATATTATGGCTGGGCAATAAAGTGATTTTTCTGATGATTTAATAACATACTTACATGCATATTAAAGATCTTAAAACTCTGATGTGTAGGCACCACGAGTGGAGGCACAGGTTCTTCTGGGATCATTGGTTTGCTTTCCCAACTTATATTGTGAACTATCTGCTCTTCATCCCAACATTCCTGATGTTGCTGTGTCTCAATTTACAGATGTTAAGGTAAGAAAACTGGTACTAGTTTTTAGATAGAGATAGTTTTGCACCTGTAAAATATGTGAGATGAAATCTATATTCTTTTGTTTTTAAAATCCACGTAATTTCCCCCAAAAGCCTCTTTATTAGAAGATAATACAGATAGCATATCATTCCATAGTTCAATCACATCAAGCAGTATTTTGCAATTCCTACCACAGTCAGTTTCAAAACACTGTCTTTCTTCTTGAATTCCTTGATATCATCTACCCCCTTCCTCATCATCCCTCACTGTACCCCCCAGGAACCCTTATTCTACTTGCTTTCTATAGGTTCATCAGTCCTGAGTTTCATATATCAAAAAACATACAACAAAATTTCATGAGGGCTATACTCACAATGATAAAATACATCATAAATAAACTCTGATATGAAAGAGGAGAGGAAAGGAAGGAAGGACAGAAATGTTGAAAAAGAGATCAAACCCAATATATGTAGAGGGATCAACTGATAAGGTTTTAACTCTTTGGAGTCAGGTTTATAATTTTGATTACCAAAGTAATTTTTCTAATGTACTTTATTTTGTTTTTTAATATGAGGCACTTGTCTTATTGTTAAATTATAGGTTTTTTGTTTTTTTGTGTGTGTGTGTTGGGATGTGTGTGATGAATTCTAGATATTAAATTCTTTTTTTGGGGGGGGGTGGGGCATCACTGCTCTCCGGTGGTGGGAGTAGGAGGCCCAGCCCCACTGCTGGAATTGAACCTCTGTCCCAGTGGGCCGCAGTCCCACGCACAACCACTACGCCACCGGGGCTCAGCCCTAGATATTAAATTCTTATTAGATACTTGGTTCCCCCAAATCTCCCATTTCCTACAGAATGTTTTGATTTTTCAGGTTTCTCTTCTTTATGTTGACTTAAAGTCCACTTTGTCTGATATTAGGAGCCCTGGTGGTGTACAGTCATTACACATTGGACTGCGATCCACAAGATCTGCAGTTTGAAACCACCAGCTGCTCAGAGAGAGAGCGATGGGCCTTTATTCATGTGAAACATTCCAGTCACAGAACCTCCCAGGAGCAATCTGCGCTGCTCTCTGGGTTGCTGTGAGTAGGTATTGACTCATTGGCAGTGAGTTGTTGTTGTTGTGTGTGTGTGTGTGGGGGGGGGGGGTTAAAATAGCCACCCCACCTTTCTTTTGGGTTGCTATTTACAAGCAGATTTTTTTCTCCATACTTTCACTTTCAATCAGTTTGTATCTTAGGACTGAAATTGTGTGTCTTATGGGCAACACATAGTCAGCCCAAGCTTTTAAAAAATCCATTCTGCTACCTCCTTCTGCCTTTTGATTATAGTATAATAAATTTACAGTAATTATCAGCAAGGAAAGACTTACTTGTGCCACATTATTATTTGTGTGTGTGTGTTGTTTTGTCTTATACTTTCTTCCTCACTCATTCTACTAAATGTATTGTTTTTTTCAGAGTGAGTCTCTTTAATTGCCTTTGATTTCTTTTGTGCCTGCTTGCCCATGACGTTACCTTTAGTGGGAACCCCCTTAAGTTTGATTTTAATTACTGTAGTGTCCAAGGCTTATTGACTCTTATAAGACATATCTAATAGTGCTAAGCTACCCCAACTTTTGCTTATTTACTGTTCATTTCCGCATCCCTTTGCTTCCGTTTTTAGAGCTCTTACAGGGTTGAATACAACTTCCAAGCTGCTTTTCTTGGTCAGGATATTAGACCTGCTCACCATGTTATCTTCACAGAAGACTTTCCCAGATTGATCTTTTCTTTATTTACTTACCTGTGTATTTGTGACTCTTTCATAGACTAGTTCTTTGTTGTTGTTTTTCTTATTTCTTTGCATAGTAAGCAAACGTACTTCAAGGTTAGCTCCTTGGCCAATTTCTTGTTTGTTTGTTTGTTTGTTTGTTTGTTTGTGGGGACATCACTGCCCTCAGGTGGTGGGAGTAGGAGGCTCAGCTTTTGCTCCGTGGAGCTGGAACCAACCTCCGTCCCAGTGGGCTGCAGTCCCACGCACAACCACTACGTCTCCGGGGCTCAGCCTTTTGAAGTTTCTTTTTTGTTTGTTTGTTCCTTGGCCAATTCATTTTCATAATTTTAGCTATCCTCAAGCTTACACATTATCTTTTTCTTTTTAAAATTATTTTATTGGGGACTCATACAACTCTTATCACAGTCTATACATACATCCATTGTGTCAAGCACATTTGTATATTTGTTGCCATCATCATTCTCAAAACATTTGCTTTCCACTTGAACCTTTGGTGTCAGCTCCTTATTTCCTCACCCCTCTCTCCCTGGCTTACGCATTATCTTTACAAGGAAAAACAACTGGCTTTTAAATGATTTTTTTTGTGAAGTCTTAAAAAAGATATTCATAGCTTTTAGCTATTAACTGTCTTTTTTTTTAAAACTCTTATAGTGAACCTTTACTATGGTTCTAAGGCTGTTTTAGTAATAATAATGAACTCTTAATTAAAAATATGAGAATAGTACCTCCAGTATGTTTACAATATCTGACTCTTAATACTACTTAGTAACTATTTCTTCAGTGAAGTAATGAATTCTTAGTAATTAACTTTCTTTATTTTAGGAACTTATAATCAAAACTGTATTAAGTTCAGCAAGAGATGAGCCATCAGGTCCTGCACGGTAGGTCATGTTTTCTTAAACTTAAATAACTAGTCTATGTTTATAATATTTTAGAAGTTAATTTAATTCTTATAACTCTCTGGATTGTGTCAGACACAAAATATTCCAGTTTATAAATTTAAATTTTTTCAATGATTAAATGCTCCTAAGAAATGATTTAAATCGTAACATTGTCATTTAAAAATTTTTTAACCTTCATTAAAGAAATAGAATCTAGTTTTTATTCCTTTTCTTTGAATGAAATTTGTTACTATTACTTAAGTAGTACCTTGAAATAAAGTAGTGGATACCCAGTGAGTATTTGTTAAAAACATTTTTTTAAATTTCAGTTTACTGTAGAAATAGCATGTAAGCAGATTTCATAAAGATCATTTTCTTTTCTTTTTTTATTATTAAAATTTTTTAATTGAAAAAAGAATGCTACAAAAATAGGTGGTATGTATAATCCAATAATTAAAGGACCCTACTGGCTGAGCCCCGGTGACGTAGTGGTTGAGTGCAGGACTACAGCTCACAGGGTTGATGGTTCAAATCCAGCAGCAGCTCTCCATGAGCAAGACTGGGCTTCCTACTCCCACCAGGGCAGTGATGCCACACACACACAAAAAAGGATCCTACTGATGATGTTGTAATTGTGGTAATCATTTCTATATTTGTTTAGAAAATTCCTAGAGAGGGTTTTTGTTTGTTTTTTTATTAATCATTTTATTGGAGGTTCAAACAATGCTTATCACGATCAGTACATATATCAATTGTGTGCAGATCATATTTGCACGTTTATTGCCATCATCATTCTCAAAACATCCTCCTTATACTTAAGCCTCTGGTATCAGCTCCCCTATTTCTCTTCCCTTTCCACTCCCCCTCCTCCATGAACCCTTAATAATTTACAAATTGTTGTTATTTTGTCATACCATACACTGCCCGATGTGTCCGTACCCCAAGGAGGAGGTCATATGTAGACCTGCAATTGATTCCCCCTTTCTACTCCACCTTCCCTCCCCCATCCCAGTATCCTGGTCCTGAAGCGATCATCTGTTCTGAATTCCCCATCTTTTCAGCTCTGGTATACTTCCTTTGGTCTAGTTGAATTTACAAGGTAGAATTCAGATCATGATAGTGGGTGGGAGGAGGCATTTAAGAACTAGAGGAAAGTTACATATCTCATTGTTGCTACACTGTACCTTGAGTTGGTCATCTCTTCCCTGCAACCCCTCTTGTCATTTCATTTTCTGTAAACTTATTAAAGTCTCCCCTTATATAATAAAACCATTTATTATTAATACATATTTGACCAGGACATGCTTAAAAACAGAATGTAATATGATTTACAGAGTTTTTCTTTTTTATTATGTTATTAAGAAATGAAAACTGGAATATGTCCTCTATTTTACCAAACCATCCTCCAAAAGGCTGATACTTGAATACACGGGTTGGTGGTAGCACACCAAGGTCCTTTCCTTTCTCCAAATATCACTAATTTATATACTTCTTAAAGCTACAATATTTTTTATACAATAAATACTCATTTTCTATCTTAGTTTGCCAATCACTTTCTCATTGGATATATTTTCACAAATGCACTATACTAATTATTTTACAAGAATGCATTTTTAAAGATTGGTGTAATGGAAAAGCTTAGGGTAGGAAAAATAGTGGCAAACAAATGTAGAAAGCACATTTTCTTTTTATCTTTTTTGGGGGGGTGGGGCATCACTGCCCTCTGATGAGAGTGGGAGGCCCAGCCTTGCTCTTGGAAAGCTGCTGCTGGATTTGAACCGCCAAGTCAGTGGGCCGCAGTCCAGCACTCAACCACTATATCACCGGGACTCAGTATACATTTTCTTTTTTTAAAAAATTTTTGGGCATATTTTACTTTCATAAAATAATACTGTTTCAAAAAAATAATATTGTTTCATTAGTTCTAACAGTAGCCTGTGTAACTTTTAATTTACACTTATATTTTGACATAAGGATCATAAAGATGTATGTCATACTATTTGAGTCAAGTTCAACTTTTAAAACTCTTTTCAGTAACTAGAAATAATATTAGGTGAACAGTTTAGTTAGGTGAGACATAGCTCTCACTTTTTAATTAAATTGTTTTGTTGTTGATTTGCTCTTTTATCCCCCACTTAATAACTAAGTTAATGAAAAACAAATCTTGTGGGATAAAATTCTTCTTTCACTTTAATTCTACTTTAATATTTGACAGTTACTCCAAAAATTACACTGTCTTTCCCATTGCTTCTTAGGTTTTTGGAGTTTTTGTTGGGGGGAGGCAACACTGCCCTCTGGTGGGAGTGGGGGGCCCACCCTTGCTCTTGGAGAGCTCCTTCTGGATTTGAACTGCCAACCCAGTGAGACGCAGTCCCGCACTTAACCACTATGCCCCTGGGACTCAGCTCCATTGCTTCTTTTTTTGTTTGGTTTTTTTTGGGGCATCACTGCCCTCTGGTGGTGGGAGTAGTAGGTCCAGCCTTTGCTCCTGTGGAGCTAGAATTGAGCCTCCATCCCAATGGGCCGCAGTCCCATGCACAACCAGTACGCCACCGGGGTTCAGCCCTCCTTTGCTTCTTATATTCACTTTAAATACCTTTAGACCCAAATTTGTTGATCTTCAATATTATTTCTCTAGCCTTTGCCAACTTTATAATGTTAGCCATTTAAGTTTATAAGGATTGTCTTACATTACTTCATTTACTTTGCACAATCATCTCATTACAATAACACTATTATAAAGGTACATCACTATTCTCCTTGTATGGTAAATTAAAGCCCAGAGAATTTATTTAGCCTGGCTTGTCACCCAGAAGTAGCAGAGCCACGATTAACGCTGTATTGTCTTCAGAGCCTTTGTTAGATCATAAGGAGTAAGTGGCAGAATCAGGGTTGAACCTAGAGCATCTGCCCTTTTTAAAAACAAACAAACAAACAAAAAATTGCCCCTGAAGTGAAAGAATGTGGAAGCTTAAACCATAGCTGCCCAGAAGTAGATACTGGAATCATTAACACAAGCTTGCATTGCTGAGAGTGTAGAAAACGCTCAAAGGTGAACCCAAGGAAGCACTGACTGCTTATTTTCGTCTGACTTTTGGGAATGTTAAGACTTAAAGCTTAAACCCACTCAAGCCTCCATCATTAGCAGTAAATTAAACTCTAAAGGGAATATTCTAGTTTATTTTGACATTTTGAAGCCTAGGAAAAAGCTTCAGAAGCCTTTGGTGCTGGGGTTGAGGACCTCAACCTGTTCTTAATCCTCTGTTACAACAGAAAATGTTAACTTAGTTGTGGTCCTGATCTCCATCTCTAGATAGTCAAATCTGTGGAGATATTGCTTCACACCAGAGCTCTACCAGAAATCTGGGTATTGAGAACTTTCTGGTGGTTGTGGTGAGGAGCCTTGGTAACACAAGGGTTAAGCATCAAGCTGCTAAGGGAAGATCAAGGGTTCAAACTTAGCAGTTGGTGGGAGAGATGAGGCAGTCTGCTCCTCTGGAAACCCTCTGGAACAGTTCTACTCTGTTCTATAGGCTTGTGTGAGTCAGACTGGCTCGATGGCAACAGACAGTAGGTTTGGTAGTAGACAGTTAAGTAGCTCAAATGCTTTGATAGCTTCCCCAAAGGGGATTTATACTGTCTCATCCCTATGTTCAGAAAAAAATACATATTTCTGAATTTAGTACTGAAAGACAGTAATCCAAGGAATTTAAGATCAGTTTTAGGAAATGCCAGGATACTAGGAGTTGAATATTTTTTTACACTTAAGAGAAAGCAATTACAGTAGTCCTCCCCTTATTTGTGGTTTTGCTTCCCAGTTTAAATTACCCATATTGAATTACCTGCATCAGACGTAGCAGGAAAATTATATGCCATTCTGAATAGCATCAGCAAATCTTACCATAGTATTCTCCTCAGGGGTCAGCTTCCTCCTCCTTCACTGGGCACAAGCCTGGAAAACACCACTGAGTTAGTGGCAGCACCTTGGCCTGCCAGCATCTGATCAGTTAACTTAATTACTTCCCACCAGAGGCGTGTTGGTTACCTGTACTACATATAGGAAAAGCCATAATATAAAAAAGGCTTAGAACTTTATCCTGGTGTCAGGCATCCAGTGGAGAGGTCTTAGAATGTATCCCCTGCACATAAGGGGAAAACTACTGTATGAGCATTACGGAAACCAAAACTTAAATACACTAATAGAACCGTGCTGATTCTTGTTATCAAATACATCTAGCTAGACCTCATCTAAAATATGTTACTAGGGAAATAAAATCCCACAAAGCATAAGCAAATAGAACATAAAATGTATAGTTCCCTTTCTTTTGAAATTCCTTTATAAAGTATACAGGTTCTTTTATTATATCCCCAAGCTGCTTTAAAAAGAGTTGTGATTAGCTGTGTATATATTACTTTTTTCAGCAGCTCCATTTTTTATTTATGGTCTTCTTGCTGTTAGTAAAATGATTACTCTTTCCCTTTGAAAGCAGGTTACATATTTCTTTGGACTCCTTTTAGCACTATCTACTTTTTATTATAGATTTATTAGAAAGATCCTGTATGTTGTACTAAGCTATAATAAATTATAATAGAAAATCAGGTGTAGGACTTTGGAAATGTGCTTTCTCTTAACTCTTCTGTAGTCACCAGCTAATCTGTAGAGTAAAAAATTCATGGATTGATATAAGCAGTGCTTGTTTATTATGTATCAGTTGATGATGGCTGTTGAATTAGTGGTGATGTTTTCATTTTATGTAGTAACTTATTTATATCATTATTGGTTTGTCTTTTCTTAGATGTGTAGCACTTTGCAGTTTAGGAATTTGGATTTGTGAAGAACTAGTCCATGAGTCTCATCATCCTCAAATTAAGGAAGCTCTGAATGTAATTTGTGTTTCCTTAAAGGTAAAAGCAAACCAAAACTCTTTAGTGTAATATATTTAGATTGTGTGGAAGTCATCTCTAAAATATGATTATTATAGCTTGTGCTCTTGTGGAATAAAATATTTAATGAATTTTTCATTAATTGTTACTCTATTATTTCTGGCTCATTTACATTTGAATTTAGGATATTGTGGTACTAATATCTTTTAGAAGAATTATTATCAGACTAGTACTAAGAAATTACGAATTGATTATAGCCCAAAATGCCCAACTCTTCCTTGATGCTGTTCATTTCCATTTCCTCCCTATTTCTCCATGTTTCTGGGTTCTGCAAATTGCTGCAACGTCCCATAGAAACTCAAGAAAGTTTGAGGAAATACTTCACATGGTGTGGATGCTATTCAGTCCCAAATCTGGAGATCAGGCAGGGGTAAGCCAGATGGTGGGTCCAGAGTACACTCTCTCCTCCTGGCTTCTGCTGCTGAAGAGATCCCACCCCCTGATTCTTAAAAGACTCGTTTTATGCACAGCAGGATGGCATTGCAGGGCACCCTGTTTACAGTTACTCACAGGCAAATCTTTCCCTATCTTTCCCCACCACTGAGACCTGTGTAGGGAAAGGTTGTTTGGCAGTAATAATATTGAGTATCAGTAGTGCAATCAAATGAACATTTAACTATTCACCTTTTTAATGATACTCAAATAAAATAATCTATTCTCTACCCCTAGACTATATCTTTTTTCTTGTGGGGGGGGCGGGCATCACTATCCTCTGGTGGTGGGAGTAGGAGGCCCAGTCTTTGCTCCTGTGGAGCCGCTGCTGGAATTGAACCTCCATTCCAGTGGAACGCAGTCCCACGCACAACCACTACACCACCGGGGCTCAGCCCAACTATATCTATTTATGCACACAAAACCTGGGGCCTCTGGCAGGATATTTCCAGTAGGCTTTGGCTGCCTCCTACTTTTAATCACCCAGACTTTTTCCCAGACCACTCCGGAAGCAGCTTTTCTCCTCTCAGCTGTAGCAGCGCATCATCACTTAGCATCCGTTACAAGTAACAGTAGCCAAGGTAACCATTAAACATAGCGTGGGGCAGTGCACACAATTTATTAGTCAGGTCTTAATCTCATTCTATTCCTGTTTGTTAGCAGCTAAAGCCCTCCAAAATGGGATTATAGCTGTTGATGTATGAAATCCAGAATTATATAGCATAAGGGATTTGGGCTGGAAGGGCCATAACTCAGATATCTTTATGATGGCCTATTTTATCTCAATTTTCTATTTATTTTTACTTGAATACTTAGAACACATATGAAAGGGCTACAAAAAGTTCATGGAGGGCTGAGCCCCGGTGGCGTAGTGGTTGTGCACGGGACTGCGGCCCACTGGGACAGAGGCTCAATTCCAGCAGTGGGGCTGGACCTCCTACTCCCACCACCGGAGAGCAGTGATGCCCCCCCCCCACCAAAAAAAGCGGATGGAATAAAATGTTAATGAAGATAGTTCCAGCATTACAAAATAAAAGGAAAAATTCTTAGTGTCTTTAGAATATATTATGATTTTTAAAAAATAGCTGTAAGTATATTTTTCTGATAATACCAATCATCAATGTAAAATGGCATACAGAAACATGAAACTTAAAATTTATCAGTAGCTAATGTACTAATGAATTGTTGAGAAAGAATTTTTCCTGATAATTCTCATTTTTTTGTTATTATTCCAGTTTACTAATAAAACAGTAGCCCATGTAGCTTGTAGCATGCTACACATGCTGGTCCATTATGTACCAAGACTTCAGATTGACCAGCCTGATTCTCCCTTGAAAATTATTCAAGTAAGTAATTTGCTAGTTAGAGTTTATTATGATCTTGTTAGATACTCAGATTTGAATACCTTAAAATACCAAATGAATAATATTCTTTCAGTTTTGCAAAAGTAAGTAATGCCTCCCCATAGTGATTTCCTAAGATTTTAAACTTTATGACAGTTGTGGGCATTTTATGACAAGATGTACTTGTTTTGGACAATGTGGAGATGGTAATTTACATTAATCATATTAATTGCAGTGAAAACTAAAGGCTGTATTCAAGCTTATAATGCTTGCCATTGCTGCTATAAGTATATTTTTAAAACTCAATGTTATTTAATGCAATAGCCTTCTAACTGGTTTCCTTCCTTCTAAGAACTTCCCCCCAAGTTATCATTTGCATTCACAGAATTCTTACCATGTTATTCCTCTGCAAAAACTCAACAGTGACTCTATGAAACTTTTGATTTCCAAAACTTTACATCATTAAAGAAGCAGTCTCATCTTTTCCATGGAGCAGCTCAAACTGTGGAATTTGTATTGAATTTGTGGATGACAGCTTGTTGTATAACCCCCAGACCACCAAAGCAAACTCAAACTCACTGCCATTGATTCGGTTTTGACTCCTAGTGACCCTGTCGGACAGGGCAGAAGTGGCCCTATGGCTTTCTGAGCCAGTAATCTTTCCAGAAACAGAAAGCTTCCTCTCCCTTCAGAGGAGGAGCAGCTGGTGGTCCACACTGTTGACCTGGTGACTAGGAGCTCAACATGTGACCCACTCTGGCACCAGAGTTTCTAGGGATCCTTAAGTGTATATTCTCTAAGGTAATGAAAAGCATGTTCTCTTTTTAATAACTAAATCGGGATAGAATTTTGATTTCTTCCTTTCATTTCTCTTAATTCATTATCTCCTATATTTTCTACTATACCTTAACTCATCATTTCTTGAGATTCTATAATAGCCTTCTAACTGGTTTCCTTCCTTCTAAGAACTTTCCCCCCAAGTTATCATTTGCATTCACAGAATTCTTACCAGGTTATTTCTCTGCAAAAAATAAAACAAAATTCCTGACTGGTTTCCTTAGCTTATGGTATAAAACAAGGGTCAAATTCTTTGGTAAGGACTGAATCTGTCTTTCCAGGACCATGTAATAATTTCTTTGGAATATCATGTAGTCAAAAAGAAAAAAAGAAATATATAGTCCAGGCAATTGAATCTGTTTGCTGTTATCCCAAAATACTCGCCACTGTCTTTTACTTACTCACAATGCTGCATTCAAGTCTTCTCTCTCCCAGCCCACTTCCCCAACATCGTTCAGGCAGTAGCTTAAATAGTACCTCTTCAAAATAAGAAAAATAATCTATTATGTCCATATACTTTTGGCATTTTTAGGAAATAAAACTCATTTATTAAGCACTTACTGTATATCATTCAGTATATCAATCAACTTTTCATATATTAACCCATTTAATTCATAAAACTATTTTGAGGTACTTTTTTTTTTTTAAGACAAGAGAACTGAGTTTAGTGACTGCATGGAGTCACAAGCTCATACGGTGAAACAAATTTCACCTTCAGTCTGTGAAAATATAGTCTAGGCTTTTTTCTCTTACCCGCTTTGGCAGCTTCCATTGTAGTGTTAGATATTGTTGAGTATGATATTCTAAGCGCCTTTAAGACAAATGCATCTCTTTCCTTTTTCATCTTTTTATGTCTAGAATAGCTTTCATGTAGAGTTGAGTAATGGTTTGGTAAGATCTTGGGTTAGAAATTAAATGTATCTGGGTGTAACTAGAAGGAGTGTGATCGGGTCAGTAGTTCAAGCCCCCTAGCTAGTCTGTGGGAGAAGGATGAGGCTGTCTGCTCTTGTAGAGAAATACAGGCTCAGAAATTTTACCTAGGGTCACTGTGAATTGGGATTTTACCTAGCTCTTAGAATAAAATACTTAAATTAAAAATAACTACTTCTAAAGATTGGGCGAAACTCTTAGCCCCTTTTGGAGTATAAATATTGTTGGCTGCAGCTATTATCATCGTGTATGTTCTATATAGATAGGTAGTATTGTGTATGTGCTCATCTGATATTAAAACATGAGAGGGGCTGAGCTCCTGTGGCATAGTGGTTAAGTGTAGAACTGCGGCCCACTGACCTGGTGGTTCAAATCCAGCAGCAGCTCTCCAGGAGCAAAGCTGGGCCTCCCACTCCAGCCAGAGGGCAGTGAGGCCCCCCCCTCCAAAAAAAAAAAAAAACCATGAGAAAATTTTGAAAGATAAAGTTTGCCCTTTAATATTGATTATTCTGCTTGGAAATTAAGCTTCAGTAAGCTGCTTGTTCTATTCTCTTTTCTTTTTTTTTTGGGGGGGGGGAGGGGCATCACTGCCCTTCTATTCGCTTTTCAATGTCCTGAAATTCTTTTACTATTTTTTAACAGTTTATATGATTACTATTAATACACATTATTAATATTATATTACATTATTATTATTTCCTAAGTATTATCATAATGAATGGAGAAAAAGTTGAAGTTGTCAGGGATTTTGTCTTGCTTGGATCCACCATCAGTGCTTATGAAAGCAGGAGTAAAAAAATCAAAAAACGAGTTGCATTAGGTAAATCTTCTGCACAAGACCTCTTTAGAGTATTGAAAAGCAAGGATGTTTCTTTGAGGACTAAGGTGTGCCAGACACAAGCCATGGTATTTTCAGTGTGAAAGTTGGACTTTGATAATAAAGCCCAAAGAATAATCAATACCTAGGAATTATGGTGCTGGCTTTAAAGAATTTTGAAAATACTATGGATTGCTAAAAGGACAAACTGATGTTTCGTGGATGCAGTATGGCCAGAGTGCTCTGTATGGCAGTCTTACGTAGTTTAGATATGTCAGCAGAAACTGGTCCCTGGAGAAGAACACCATCTGTGGCAGAGTAGAGGAGCAGAGAAGACGAGGAAGGCCCCTGATGAGATGGAGGGACATAGTCGTTGCTCCAGGAGGTTCAGACAGGCACAATGGTCGGATGGTGCAGGGCCAGGGAGTGTCTTGTTCTGTGTGTAAGGCTGCTATGGGTTAGAACTGACTCAATGGCACTTAATTTCAAATGTTTTTTTTTTAAGAATTCAGAGATTTTCACACTGTTTTACTGCATATTATATTGGTCAAGAGCTCCTTGTGAAAAGTTAATAATTTCCACCTCCAACTAAATGAAGAAATGAAATCTCTACGTGGTTCCTTATTTACAGAGGTAAATACGTTCTTGTTGCTAAGTGCCATCCTGTTGAATTGGTTTTGACTCACAGCAACACTGCATTAAGCGAACAAAACACTGCTTGGTCCTGTGCCAGCCTCACACTTGCAGTGTTTGAGCCCCTTGTTGCAGTCGATGTGTCCATCCATTTTCTTGAGTTTCCTAATTATGCTGCCCCTTTACTCTACCAAGAATTCATCTCCTAGCCAGTACAGTGCATTGTTTGATATCTTCCATGAATATTGATTGTGGAGAATTAGGCATCGAAGCCCTAGTTTATTACCACTGTATACAAAAGAGTAGAACTGCACTTGCAAGTTCCCAAGCCTGGAAATCTTTATGGGAACAGAGAGCCTCATCATTCTTCTGGGAACAGCTCAGGTGAGAGGGAACCTCTGATCCCCTGGTTAGCAGCCCAGCGTGTGACCACTATGCCACCAAAGCGCCTTCTTTCTCTCTCAGATTTCAACAATTCATACACATTTTGTTTCAACTTAACCATTACAATTTCCTCAATGTACTGTCACTTACTCTACTTCCTCTTTTTTCTGTTTCCATTCCTCCTCCTTTCCTAACCTCTTCAACTAACTTTAGGTAAATGCTGCCCCTTTGATCTCATTCTAATACAAAAGTGAATTTTCTTCAAGTCCTGAAGAGGGACTAAGAGCCATAGTCCTGGAAGTCCCACTTGTCTCTATCCAACCATTGGAGACTGCCTATTTTTTAAAATAAGTATATAAAATAATCAGATGAGAGCAACTGATATCCAAAGTAAATGATAATTCTAAATGAATTTCTGACTAACTTAAAAAGACTTTTAAAGTGTTAGTATGTATCCTTTGTATTAAATGAAAAAGGTTATAGACTATCCCTTTAAAAATATATATGTGTATATACACATAGAAAGATGTATATCGGGGGGGTCTTAAAATCCCAGCTAGATAATTTAGACCTTGTTTAATATGGCTCATATATATTTTTTGTTATCAAGATCTTCTAATTTTACTATAATGAATATGTATTTTTGGTTTAAACATACTGATTTTTCTTCATGAATTGAATTTAGGAGAAACCATCTATAACTGATATAACATGTAATTTTTTATCTCTTATTGAGGGTAATAAATGAGTGGTAGTTCAATGTTGAAAGTGTACCTTTTAAAAATTACTTTGATATAATTAAGATAAATGTAAATCAATAGATTTTCTGTCACTTTCACACTTAGCAATATAAACTTTATAATATTACATTAAGTTACTATATTTTGAATTCAATTTTTTTCTTGCAGATCCTGATAGCCACTATTACCCATCTTTTGCCAAGTACAGAAGCTTCATCTTATGAAATGGACAAGAGGGTAATTTAAATTTTGTTTGATGTTTAATATGTGGGAGTCTCCTCAAATATAGCATTTCTATTTCAAATTTTTATAGTTATATGTGTTCACAGTGATAAATGTCTTATTTCTAAAACAACTGTAGTGAGAACTAACCCTGCTAAAGCACTCATCTGCTAACCAATAGGTCAATGCTTTGAATCCACCAGCCACTCCACTGGAGAAAGATAATAGCAATTTGCTCCCATAAAGATTATGGCCTGGAAACCTGATAGGGCAGTTCTCCCCTGTGCTATATACCTGCTATTTGTTTTTTAAAATAATGTGAAATATGCTCTTTATTTATGTATATCTAAATTATATTTTAGTTCAAATATAAAATTGTTCATGACTTTTTGATAAAGTATTGACATTTTAGGGTTGTAAACAATCTTGTAGGTCATCCTGTCCACTTATGCTTGAAGATTACTAATTTTGAAGAACTCATTAACTTTGAAGGCAGCCATTCATATGTTGTAATTGTTGTTAGTGAATTTCATCAACACTATCAAACCAAGCCCACTCCTATTTAGTTAAATTCTACTCAGAGTGATCCTATACAATAGAGTAGAACTACCCCCGAGTATTTCCAGGATTGTAACTCTTTATGGGAGGAGAAAGCCTCATCTTTCTCCTGAAGAACAGCCAACGATTTCAAACTGGTCACCTTGCAGTGAACAGCTCAAGCCGGAACCACTGCCACCCAGGCTCTCTGCAAGCAAGGATAGTACATATAATGCATAGCAATGTACCGCCTGGGGAAAAAACATTCTCTCTGAGTACTGTAACGTTCTACAAGGTGGCATAAACCTTAATATGTTAATTATGCACATCATCTAATTATTTCAGATATTATATATTTAATTACTGAGTTTCTATTTGACTTCTTTTCATAGTTTACATTATCTTTCCTAAACTTCAACCTCTGGTCATCCATTGTATTCATATTCTTTGGTAATCTTTTTATTTTTTAATTGATAGAATCTTTAACATAGTTTCAAATCTTTATGTACTGAATCTAAATCAGGGTAATCTCTGAATCTAATTCTATTGAATTTAATTCCTTTTGACTGAAAATTCCATTTTCCTGTTTGTACATGTCTGTTAATTTTCATTATATGCCAAACATTATATGCCATTACATGCCAACTGTGGCTAACATGTTGTAGAAATCTTAACTTTGTGCTAGTGGCTACTATATTGAACAGTGCCGATATAGAGATAACCATTATTTCACTAAGACCTGTTAGGTATACTGCATTAGATTTTAATTTCTTCTGGAAAAAAACACTTTTTTTTCTATTTCATTGCTACTTCCTAATCTTGAGTTCTAGTCTCCAGATATCCATATCTCTTCATCATACTTTGTTAAAAGGTCAAGTACACTATATTTATTATTTATGTTTTGTTACAGAACTCTGAAGTAGGTGATAAGTATGTTTCTGGGTGATAAATATTTTAGTTGCTTACATATCTTTGACGTTTTGGTCCTTCTCATGTTATTCCTTTTGCTTTCTAGATCCCTGATTTCATGAGTTTACCCCAGAATTTTTCTTCTTCCTTTAGATACTCAGTTTAAAACCTATTTAATTAGGTCATCTAGTAGTCCTTTATAAATAGCATTCTTCATCTTTAAAAATATGTTTGCTCTATTTTTTATTCAAGACTTCTTCATCTTAACACCTTAAGACTATGGCTTAGGTTTCCAAATCCAGTGTGTGAATAAGATCTGGAGAACTGCTTAGTCTTCCCAGATCATCACTGTCTTCCAAATACTTTGATATTAATATGAAAAATCTCTTCCATCAAGTTTTCATTCCCTACCTACTTAATTAAATTTTCTTAAACACAGAATACAAGGGAGCTTCAATAAACTTATGGAAAAATGAAATTTAAAGGTAATAGGATTATCCTACAGACTTTTGAAATATGTGCTATTCTTTTATACACTAGTAAAATAAATTTCTGCCTTTAAAGAATTTAAATATTAGAGATATAAGTGAGTCAATATTGGATAATATACAGTAGGAAAATGTCTAGTTGTACAAGGTCAGAGAGAGGAGGAAGAAATATCAGGGATTCATTTGAGGAAAAATTTTTTCATGACGGAGAGTGTTTTCTACCTTACAGTTGATTAGGGATGAAGATTAGAGTTAGTCAAAATGGAGAGAATCAGATGTATAAAATCATGGATATATAAAGGAGCACACTCTGTTTTTGGGAAACAATAAGCAGTTCTATATATTAATATGTAAAATTCAAGATCGAGAGTAGAAGAAAATAGAAGCTCCAGAAAGGGGAAGGTCCAGCTTGGGAAGAGCTTTGGATGCAATATTTAAGAACCTTGAACTTTTGTGACGGCCTTGAAGGGGTTTTTTTAACCATTTTATCGGGGTCTCATACAACTCTTATCACAATCCATACATAGAACCATTGTGTCAAGCCCATTTGTACATTTGGTACCATCATCATCCTCAAAACATTTTCTTTCTACTTGAGTCCTTAGTATCAGCTCCTCTTTTTCCCACATCCTCCCTCCCTCATGAATTCTTGGTAATATATAAATTTTATCTTTTCCCATGTCTTACACTGTCTGATGTCTGAAAGGGTTTTAATGCTCAATAAAATATTTGTGAAAGATCTCTTGAGAAAGTGCAAAACATAGCATCTTTCTTTTCCCTCAATTTTTTCTGCTGTTTTTCTTTTTTTGGGTGGCATCACTGCTTTCCGGCGGTGGGAGTAGGAGGCCCAGCCCCACTGCTGGAATTGAACCTCCGTCCCAGTGGGCCGCAGTCCCGTGCACAACCACTACGCCACGGGGGCTCAGCCCCCTCCCTCAATTTTTTAAGAAATTGAATTCATTTTATATATATACAGGCCAGAAGGGTTTGTTTTTTTTTAAAGCTTGTCATAATTAGTGATTGCAGTCTCATATATTTTAAAAGTTAAATGTAATGAGAATAGTGTAAAAGTATCCATGAGAGTGAGTCAAAAAGTATTTCTATGAAATTATTGAAACCTTTATCGGAAAAAGAGATCTCTCAACATGCCCTACCTCAAAGTCTACACACTTTTGAAAGCAATGTTTCCATCTCTTTGCCAAACAATTATACACTCTTTGCTATCTTTAAAGGATGTAAATAGAGTTTCTTTGAAATACTCTTTGAGTTTTGGAGGCTAAAGTCTGAAAGGACAAGATCAGGGAAAATAGGGTGTATGGAATAAGGTTTTCTCAACCAAATTCTCTTAGGATAATCCTTGCTACCTGTGAAGAATGAATAGTTATATTTTCCTTATGCGAGTTTAGTGACCTTTTCCTCACTAATATAGTTCCTTGAGATCAGCTGTCTAAAGGTTAGTACTTTAATATTTGTTTTTGTTTTTTTTTGGGGGGGGGGGCAACACTAATATTTGCTTTTATTCTTAATAATATTTAAATATGCTTACCTTATCATACAAGAGAGAAGTCTACTATGTTTATATGCAACTTTTAAAAATCAATTAGTCCTGGGCTGAGCCCCGGTGGCGTAAGTTGTTGAGTGCAGGACTGCAGCCCATGGGCTTGGCGGTTCAAATCCAGCAGCGTCTCTCAGGAGCAGTGCTGGGTGGTGCCCACGACCACCAGAGCCAGTGATACTCCCCCCCCTCCAAAAAAAAAAAGAATTAAAAAAAAAATCAATTAGTCTTGAGTAAATACTGATGTTAGAACTTAAGATCAGCAGTTCCTAAAGTGAATTTTGGAAACCAAAGAATAAAAGATTCTATTCACTTCTTACTTTTTGAGTTTGCAGTTATAATTAATATACTTTTTATTATAGTTGGTAGTATCCTTACTTCTCTGCCTTTTGGACTGGATCATGGCCTTACCTCTAAAGACACTACTACAGCCAATCCATACTACAGGAGCAGAAAATGATAAAACAGAAAAATCTGTTCTGAGTTGCATTTATAAGGTACAGTTCCTTCACTTTATTTTCAGGGGCTTTTTGTTTAACATCAAAAGAAAACATATCTAAGTATTACCTTTTCAGTGTTTTAGAACTAGGTTAGATAGTTTTAAGAAGATGGATTTGTCTTACAGTTCTAAAGGATACTTTAGGGTAACTTAACTTTCAATAACATACTTTCAATTTTGAGAGGAGTCAGGTCTTGTTAATTTAGTAGTTATTAGTAAACTTGCCTATTTAAATACTTTTAATTTGATTAAGGAGCTAAGTATTTTTTACAAAATCTGAAAACAATTTTTTAAGTGTAAATTGGGAGGAGGTTACATTTTAGATCTTCAACTTTGTAGTCAACAAATTAGACTCCTGATCAGAGGAGCTAAGTGTTAAAGTACTAAAAATTTGTGCTAAGCTCTACTGATACTAGTTGACTTTCCCTGCCCTCTTTCCCTAAGACTTTTATATTTAAAAAGAAAACTTGGTGTGTTTTATTCTCATCCTATATTTTCAGGTTTTGCATGGGTGTGTTTATGGAGCTCAGTGTTTCAGCAATCCAAAGTATTTTCCTATAAGCCTCTCTGACTTGGCATCAGTAGATTATGATCCTTTTATGCATTTGGAAAGTCTGAAAGAACCTGAACCACTACACTCTCCTGATTCTGAAAGATCTTCCAAACTCCAACCAGTAACAGAAGGTATGTATTTTTTTTCAGGACATAGCGTTATTGTTTATAATTTCCTAAGGTATGATTTAAAGCCATGTGTGGCATAAATGAAAAAGTAGAATGAATATTTATTACTTTGTAGTTGTTGATCTAACCATGTGTATTAGAATTCAAGTAAAGATGTGAACTTGAGAGGCCACAGAAGTATAGGATTAGAGTTTGGTGTTGACCACCGTAGGGAATGGTTCACTTTGAATACAAATACACACATGAGAGGAGACTATAGCATTTACACGATAATTTTAGATATACTAGCGCTACAAAGAAAGGACAAAGCCTTGGTGGCACATGCAGTTGGTTGCTAGCCAAGCATCAGTGCTTTCAACCCACCAGCTGCTCTGCGGAGAAAAGGGTGATCAGCTTCCATTAAAAAAAGTTTATAACTTTGCAAACCCCTTGAAGTCGATCTACTCCATCCTAGAGAATTTCTCTAAAGTAGCGAGTGCTTCTATAAGAATGTACAAAATAGTCAAAACATGTGAATCAATAATACAGACTTCTTTGTACTCATCTTTGTAGATTTCACAAGGTTTGAAATAGAATGTCTATCTTAAAAATAGCATTATGTGAAAAGATTAGTTGCCTTTTGTATTTTTTAGGATGTAAAATGGCTGAACGTGCTATATTGCATTTAAAAATTTCTTTTCTTTCTTTTTTTTTTTTGGGGGGGGGCGGTGCATCACTGCTCTCCGGTGGTGGGAGTAAGAGGCCCAGCCCCACTGCTGGAATCGAACCTCCGTCCCAGTGGGCCGCAGTCCTGCGCACAACCACTACGCCACCGGGGCTCAGCCCCTTATTTCTTATATAAAAAGAAGTTATGGTATATTTCATACAGAACTTATTGTTCCCATATTAGTACCCGTATGAAATAGTCAACTGTCAGAGAAGCAAGGCAAGATACGAAATTACATGAGCTTAATATTGATACCAAATACTCTGTGTAATGCTATTCTCTAACTGAATTAAGTTGTTTCCTTTGGACTTCCTTAGAAGTATTAAGGACCAGATAAATACAGAACCTTTTAGAAACAGCTGTGAGCTTAACAGCAGGTGATTATGTGGTTTGTAGTGACTACTGTGCTGTGGTTTTGTTGGGTTTGTTTTTCTCTTTTCTTTTTTTTCAATTTGGTAAAAATGACTAATCATTGTGCCCTTGTCCAAGACATGCTTCACCATCCTCAAGTACTTTTTTTGACCAAAGAATTCTAAACATAGAGTGTCTCTAATAAGCTCAGTATTGGCTTGAACAAGTTCTGATTTGAAAACTATTGGCAATAGTAGCTGTAATTATTAAATTTACTAAAGGATAAAGCAAGGTACTAAAGTTGGCTTTTTGTCAAATGTCATTAGTCTTATTAGCAAAAAGTCATCATTTGCAGGGTCAGAGAGAAAGGAGGCTTCGAAAGATTCATTCTGTCCTAATTATGGTTTCACCTACACATATTATGCGAAGCTAATATTTAAAGCATTTGCCAAAATTAACTTCCTCTGCATGTTCTATTATGGTGTGGTGAATTGCAGCAGCTTTTTATGTCTTGCTGCTTTTATATCCCATAATCATCTGTAATTATGGATTTGCTGCAAATGCCGTAGGGTTTGTTTAATCTGACAATCTGAAAAGACAACCCTGAATAGACTTCTTTAAATGAAAGCTAGTTACACAAAGCTTTAGAAGCATTAATATCTTCATTTTGCATTTTCTCACTAGGCTGGTTATTTTAGAATTTCATTTTGAATTTCTAAATTATAGTTTCATATATCTTATATCTAAGTAAATAAGTGGAAGAGATATAGATATGTATGGTCTATAGTTTATGGTTCAAATGTAAATTTAAGTAAATTGAATTGCTCTGTTGACTAGATGAGGTATTTTTTCATATATGTAAATTTAGATAAGTAACTTTGAAAAGAAAGAAAATACCTTTATAGAACTATGAAATCTAAATTTCTTCGTGTTGTCTTTGCCAAAAATTATAACAAATTGAAAGTTCATTCCTACTATTTGTTGTTTTGGAAGTATGTATTTAATATGCACCAGTACTGGGCATACAGTACAGTATGTTTGTTTTTGAAATTTTTTTCACTTATTATAATTACCATTAAATATATAATTTTTAATATTTGGGGAAATACATAAAGCAAAGCATATACCCATTTCTGTATGTACAATTCTATAACATTGATTTAATTGTTTATGTTTTACTTTATTATCTACCCACATTATTCAACCACCATTGATTTTGATTTACTCATCCCTAAGTTCTTACTATATTTTATCCCAGAAAAAGTGCGAAATGATAAATATTGTGTTATAGTCTGGGAAAATTTCATTATCTTTTCATTCCATTTTTTATACAAAGTGTTCCATGCCCCTGTTATATAACTTTCTATGAGTAACAGCAATTCCAAAAAGAAAGAGAAGTAAGACTGTTATTGTTGATGTTAAGTAAATACATTCAAATAACTCATGGGATTAGTTTTTTTGGTAGTATGATACAGACAGGATCATGCTTTGTGGAAATGTCTAAATTAGCATAATACTGATTTTAGAATTATTGTTTACTCCTTCGTTCCTGAGTAATGTTTCGGGTCTTAAAAACTTTCATATAGTCACCCAGGACAGTAATTGTCCTCTATGCTACTGGAGCAGCAAAGAAGAAGGAAACTTAGGAAGCAAAATAGGAACTGTACTGTAGGTCTACGTGCCTCCATGAAGTACTGCTTGCTTAACCACGAGACCATAAGAACTAGATGGTGCCCAGCCGTGGTAGCTAAATGTCTTGATCATTGAATCAACAGAAAATCCTAATCAAAGGGGCTAAAACTTAGAATAGAACATAACATTTCTACAGTATTCAAAATCGGAACCCCTGATATAACACTGAAAAAATATCAAACCTTGCACTGAACGTGTATGTTTTGCGAAACAGGCCAGCTCTTTCTTCAGTTTATGTACAAATTAATTTGTATAGGAACTTGTGAGATCTATGTTATTTAAAATGCTTTCAAAATTGGGATTATTTGAATTAATTTTGTCATATCCAGTTTTGTAAATAAATATTAATTGCCTCTTTTCAAGGTGTATGGTATTTTCAGAGATAAGTTAGATTCAAGTTTACATATTTTCTCTGTTACTACAGAACAAGTCACAGAGAAGTTGGGAAATTTTTTTCTGTGCTTTCTTTTTTTCGTTGTTTTTTTGGGAGGGGGGGCATCACTGCCCTCTGGTGGTCGTGAGAGCTACCCAGCGCTGCTCCTGGAAAGCTGCTGCTGGATTTGATCCGCCAAGCCCACGGGCTGCAGTCCTGCACTCAACCACTTATGCCACCGGGTCTCAGCCCTGTACTTTATTTCTTATGAATTGTAATCTTTTCTTTGCAGAAGGTGGACATGTTTTATTAAAAAGATCTACCTACTCTAATTGAATCACTTGCTTAAGTATGTCACACAAGAGCATGAGAAAAAGAGTAAAAACTTGGAATATTTTTTCTATATAAAAGTATCCTTAAATTGCTCTAAAAAAAAAAAAAGTATCCTTAAATTGGGCTGAGCCCCGGTGGCGTAAGTGGTTGAGTGCGGAACTGCAGCCCGCGGGCTTGGCGGTTCAAATCCAGCAGCGGCTGGATAGTGCCCACAACCACCAGAGGCAGTGAT
Organism: Nesogale talazaci; assembly: GCA_004026705.1. Taxonomy (NCBI): domain Eukaryota; kingdom Metazoa; phylum Chordata; class Mammalia; order Afrosoricida; family Tenrecidae; genus Nesogale; species Nesogale talazaci. The sequence goes on from PVJH01000749.1 coordinate 124,300, forward strand.
GCCCACAAAAAAAAAAAAAAAAAAAGGATCCTTAAATTTTAAAATTTTGATACCATTTAAAATGTGACTTACTGTATTTTTTTGGACCATAAGATGCATCTGATCATAAAATACACCCAGTTTTTAGAGTAGGAGAACAGGAAAAAAAAATTCTGAACCAAATAGTACCAGCATACTAAAATATTTTGGAGTACCATACCTTAGGACCATAAGATGCACCCTCATTTTCCCCCCAATTTTTTTGGGGAAAAAAAGTGCATCTTATGGTCCAAAAAAATATGGTAATCTTAATTTAGTTTTTTTTATTTTTTTTAGTTTTTTAGGCATCACTGCCCTCTGGTAGTGGGAGTAGGAGGCCCAGCCTTTGCTCCTGTGAGCTGGAGTTGAACCTCCATCCCAGTGGGCCACAGTCCCGCACACAACCACTACAACACCGGGGCTCAGCCTGGTAATCTTAATTTAGATGAAGGATTTCATTCATCCTGAAATTTGTGTTGAGAAATACACATTTCCATTTTGAATTTACTCAACAGGGGAAAAAAATCTTGAATTTATTGTTTCCCTGTATCACATTGAATTGTCAGAAGAGAAATGTATGGAAATTGGATTTCTAGTAAAGATTCAAAAACACGAAGTGTTAAAAGCAAAAGACCATGGCAGGCATACACCGTACTTCTGTAAGCCCATTTGTGCACAATGAAGAGCACTGGCCAGATTATTTTTATAAGGCCCCATACATTGTGAGCTTCTATTACATTCTAAGAGATAATTAAATGGAAGTGGGATGCTAGAGTCACACTGCCTCTCGGTTTTTCATTGTTTTCATTGTGGCACACCTGCTTACAGTCTTGAAAATATGGATTGAATTAAGGATAATGATTTAGTGTTGTCATCTACTTTTCCAGAAGTAGCCCTAATTAAAGAGCATTTCGATATAACTGGATTTTTTTTTTTCCAGAATAAATTGAAACTGTTATCTGGGCCTTTGTAACTGTAAATGCTCAAAGATTAAAATGTTGGTATTTAGTAACATTTCAAAATCAATGGGAGACCAGTTGGACTATGAAATGTGATGTAGTATTAATGGCATGGTTGATGACTCTCTAGGTCTGCAGCTTGGGGACTTCAACCTTCAAATTATAACATCTTTTTTTGGCTTTTTAATAATCATCATACCTGTAATACATTAATTACCTCCCCTTTTATTCTTTTGCTAAATTATACTTTCATAAAATAAAATGTATCCTTTTGTGGTAAAGAAACTTTTATCTAGATTGTGATTATAGCTGCACAATTGCATAAACTTTGTCAAACTGTATTCTTAAAAATTGGGGGACTGAGCCCTGGTGGCGTAGTGGTTGTGCGCGGGACTGCGGCCCACTGGGATGGAGGTTCAATTCCAGTTCCATGGAGCAAACGCTGGACCTCCTACACCCATCACCTGAGGGCAGTGATGCCCCCCCCAAAAAAAATTGGGAAATTTATTAAGTGTAGAGAGTGCTTTGATAATCATACCCAAATTGATATTTATTCTGGCATCTGGATCATAATGTTAACTGATTAACTTTCAGAGCCTAAAGAATATTCAAAACCACTCTCTTACCAAGGTAGAAGTACAGAGACACAATTACTCTGTAGTCATGTCGAAAATGAACTGTAAGCACAGCTACACCTAAGCATCATCTTCTAACACGTTTGATGAGTATTTGTTACAAATGACAGCTCTGTTCCCATCTTCCTTCCTGACACTGCTGTGTGCTCACATCCAGATTCTGGTGATCTTTTTTGTTTGGTTGGTTGGTTTTTTGGGTTTTGTTTTGTTTTTTGGATATCATTGCCCTCTGGTGGTGGGAGTAGGAAGCCCAACCTTTGCTCCTGTGGAGCAGCTGCTGAAATTGAACCTCCATCCCAGTGGGCCGCAGTCCCGCGCACAACCACTGCGCCACCGGGGCTCAGCCTCTGGTGATCTTTTAACTAGGGGAAAAGAGAAGCAATTTTCTATCTCTACTTTCTCCGTCACTTTTTTCTCTCTTGTTTTCTTATATCATATCTTCTTCCTCACTTCCCCGCATCTTCCTCTTTTAAATACTGATATTAAGAATATTTCTTTTCAGGACTCTTATAAAATCTTTTTGAGGATTTTTGTTTGTTTTTTTAATGGATTTCTGTGCACTAAAATAAAGTTACATGCATATGTTTCTTATCTGATTTGTCTTCTCCAATGTGCTTTAGGGGTGGGGGGTTGGGGGAAAGCTTTTCACAATAGAGTTAACTGCTCAGACCAGGCCACATTGACCTAAAAGATTACTTTAGAAAAATACAATCCAGGGCTGAACCCTGGTGGCGTAGTGGTTGTGCGTGGGACTGCGGCCCACTGGGATGGAGGTTCAATTCCAGCTCACAGGAGCAAAGGCAGGGCCTCCTACTCCCACCATCAGAGGGCAGTGATGCCTAAAAAAAAAGAACAATCCATAAGCCAAAAAAAAAACTTGAAATCATTTCCATGGAGTTGATGTTGACTTACAGCGGCGTCTTTATAGGACAGAGTAATACTGTCTCTGAGCTTTTTTTGTTTTGGTTTGGTTTTTTGGGAGCTACCCAGCCTTGCTCCTGGAGAGCTGCTGCTCGATTTGAACTGCCAAGCCAGTGGGCCGCAGTCCCGCACTCAACCACTACGCCACTGGGGCTCAGCAGTCTCTTGAGTTTTTGAGACTGTAACTCTTTACTGGAGAAGAAAACCCCATCTTTCTTCCAAGGTCTGCCTGGTGGTTTTGAACTGTAGACCTAGCAATTAGCAGCCCAATGCATAATCATTATGCCACCAGGGCTGTCTTTGCAATATATTTCAAACACTAACTTAGTTGTTCTTAACTCCTGAAGTTTAGTGAAAAATAACTTTTCTCTGAGACACTTTCACATCATCAGTGAAAGCAAAAATTAAATGACATTTAAGGGATACAGCAAAGTGTCTCTGAATCTGGAGTTTTCCCTTGAGATAAACTTATCAGGTGGATTGATTGCATTGGCTTTTTTATCTGTGTGTCTACTGATTTCAAGTAAGTGATAATGCTTTTGATTGTTCTTTGAAGCTGCACTTACAGTTGTTAGTTTAAATTAGGGATTTATAAGCAGAAATTTATAAGAAATTTCAGAAAGGACTTTCTTAGTAAATAAAATGTCATCCAAGAATGATTCTCTTCACTGTACTGTCATTCATATAACATGGAATCTAAATTGGGAATATTGATATTTACTCAAATTTAAAATTTGAGACTGTGATGAAATCTCATTCATTGTCTGTTTTGTTGTTATATGACTTCCACGGAAGAAGTATTCCCATTCATTTGTAATTTTTCTTTCCAGTGAAAACACAAATGCAACAAGGATTAATCTCTGTAGCAGCTCGCACTGTTATTACACATCTGGTGAATCACTTGGGCCATTATCCAATGAGTGGTGGTCCTGCTATGTTAACAAGTCAGGTATGTGAAAGCCATGACAATCATTACAGTGAAAGCCCTGAACTTTCTCCAGAGCTCTTTGAGAGTCCAAATATCCAGTTCTTCGTGTTGAACCATACAACCTTAGTGTCCTGTATCCAGATCAGATCTGAGGAGAGTATGCCTGGAGGAGGATTATCTGCTGGCCTTGCATCCGCCAATTCAAATGTCAGAATCATAGTACGTGATCTCTCTGGAAAATATTCATGGGACTCTGCCATCCTGTATGGACCACCTCCCATAAGTGGCTTGTCAGAACCTACATCTTTCATACTGTCATTATCTCACCATGAGAAACCAGAAGACCCTCCTACAACTAACGAATGCTTAGAAGATATAACAGAGAAAGATGGATTGCCCCTCCAGCTCAAAAGGAGGTGTAGGGAAACTGTCCCAACTTGGGATACAATAAGAGATGAGGAAGATGTGCTCGATGAGCTCTTGCAGTATTTAGGTGTGACCAGTCCCGAATGTTTACAGAGAACTGGAATCTCACTTAACATTCCTGCGCCACAACCGATTTGCATTTCTGAAAAACAGGAAAATGATGTTATAAATGCTATCCTGAAACAGCATACAGAGGAAAAAGAATTTGTTGAGAAACATTTTAATGACTTAAACATGAAAGCTGTGGAACAAGATGAACCAACACCTCAGAGGCCTCAGTCAGCCTTTTATTATTGCAGATTGCTTCTTAGTATATTGGGGATGAATTCTTGGGACAAAAGGTAAGGATAAAGTAGATAATATTCTTTCTTTAAATTTTTTTTTAACTTCTTTCTCTCAAGGATCTTAGTGTCCTTTTCCTCACTAAATTTTATGTATCCATTGCTTCTTTTGACAGTAGACAGGTGTTATACTAAAAAAAAAAAACCAAAACCCAGAACACTTGAGTATTTTCAATATTTAAGGAAACAAGGATGATAAGTTAAGCCAGTAAATTAATGATTAACATTTTAAAGATGATAAATAGAGCTATGTAATACAGAAATTCTTAGTTTTCCAATATTCATTTAAGTATAATTTTTTTTTAAATTAGGCCAGTACTATGATCATTCTGGATTGAATAAGGAATTAAGATCAAAACAGGGGTCAGGATTATCTGTTTTTATTGTTTTGTTTTCTTATGCAGGTCACAAAGTCTCATTAGATATTTAACACACAATGCACTTTAAGGTAGGAGTAAAATGAGCATTAGACTTAAATTAGGAGATTTGGGTTAAAATCACTCGACCTTTGAACTAGGGGCTATAGCGTACAAAGAAGAGAATAATTCCTACCTAATGTAATGGTAAGAAGTACATGTTCTAAATGTACACTGAAAAAAATAACAATAAAATTGCATATTAATATAATCATTATAAATATACATTTTAAAACTTCTATGGGGGCTGAGCCCCGGTGGCGTAGTGGTTGTGCGTGGGACTGCAGCCCACTGGGATGGAGGTTCAATTCCAGCTCCACAGGAGTAAAGGCTGAGCTTCCTACTCCCACCACCAGAGGGCAGTGATACCCAAAAAAACAAACCCCCCCTCCCCCCCCAAAAAAATTTCTATGGTAATAAAGCTATAGAGGAGTGTTGGAAGGAAGAAACACTTATTGTAATATATTATTCAATTTACTGGATAGGAGAGGGAATCATCACTGAATAAAGAGGCCTTAAAGTAATTCATATATTTGTGAAGCATTAAAATAAAAGTTCTGCTTCCTTAGTGTTTATGTTATTTTAAATGCTTCCATTTGTTAGAAGAAATTATCCTCTGCCTTATAGGAAACCACATTATGTCAGAAATAGTTTGCCTGGTGGTATATCCAAATACAAGTAATTGCCAACTGGGTTATATGTGAATGCATTCTACTGTCTTAGGTAGAAGGTTCATAGGCTGGTTTCTAAGAAAAGATAGGAATCTATTTTACCCTAGCAACTGTAGATTTTGTTAGCATAATTTATACATACAGATTTGGTAAACTTTATACATTGCTTCCTAGTGTCAAATATACAGATACTATAAAACAGGGTGAATTCGATCTGGATTACACTTGCTTTCTTGGTAATTACCTTTTGTGACCATATTATTTCTCAGAACAAATAGCATTTCTCACATTTTTGTGAAACTCTTAAGGAACTTCTATGTGCTTTTTCCATCTTTCTGGATGGGGAGTTTGAAAATAACATCTGCCAGGAAAAATTGAAGTGGCTGATAAATATGATCCACTTACAGAAATGCACAAGGACCTGGGTGGGAATAATGACATATATTCTCTACGTTATTTTTTAGGCTCTGTTCCCCTTTGTGTTAGAAATATGAAAAGGCAGGAAAAGTGTAAAAGTTGCATGAGTAGAGTGGAAAGTATTTGCAGACTGTCATGTCATTCACTCAAAGGTGATGCAAACGTTTACAAATCTCTCTGTTTAGGAGGAGCTTCCATCTCCTGAAGAAGAATGAAAAGCTGCTTAGAGAGCTTAGGAACTTGGATTCAAGGCAGTGGTAAGTTGTTGGGGATGTCCCTGTGAGCATGTGAATAGTGCGGTGTTGTTGGAACTAATTTTTATTTCTTTTTACCTTAGAAACAAGACATTAATTTTTTTAAGAGATTAAAATGGGTGGTATCAGAGAAACCTTAGTAAACTTACACAGTGCTGTTAGAATTCCCCTGCCTAAGGATTTCACCTAGGGCTCAGACTCATGCTGGGAAGTCTAGGTGCCCAGTGAAAGGACTAGGGCAGGTTCTTTGGGCTTGGCTTCCTTAAGCCAGGAAGCCGGCCGCCGTTCTGCCTGTCGCACTCTGTCCTCTGCTGCGGTACCTCTGCCACTGCAGGCAGGGATTTCATCCTTGTTCCACTGGGCTTATTCTTTTTTGATAGTCCAGGGATTCTCTCATTTGCTGCTGCTTAGATGGCTCTCTCACACCCAGAGGAATGCCAAAATCGACCAATCCCTAACACAGGTCCTCTGCTTCTTATCGACATCAATCATTTGGTGGGAATTATGGTGAAATAGAAGATAGATAGTAAATCACTTCATTTGACTACAATGGCTCATTGCCTCCAGGAACAACTGCTTCCTCTGTCATTAGACCATAAGAACAGGTCAGTCCCTGACTACTACTACTGAATATTTTGATCAAAGATTCTAGAGAGGAGCTCTGATTTCAAGTGGGGAAATACAGACCATACTTTCAAATCCTCATAGACTCTAAACTTCTGGAACTATGGATGCTAGATAAAGCTTAGAAACTGTAACTTGGATAATCTTTACCCTTTAAACCCAACACAGACCCTGATATCTTTGTAAAACCAACCAATGGTTTTGCTTAACTTGTTAAAAAGAAAAAACCTGAACATATACTCATTTAATAACTATATGAAATCAAAGTAACAGCAGCAATTCAAAAGATTAGGTAGAAGCTTTTGGTGCAGTAAGTTTAACAGAGGAGGAACAACTTGAAGAGTGAGAATGGTTGCACAACTTGAAGAATACAAGGGACTACCCCCCCACCCCCCAAAAAAAATGGAACCAACCCTCTTGGCCCCCAAAGCTATGTATTTAATTTTTTTTATTAGAACAATCATCTCATTTTTAAAATACTCTCCTTCACACTTAATATATTTGTCAAATTTGTGATTTCATTCTTGGAAACATTTTAAGCTCATCTATTTGGATGGCTCACAGCACCTTCCTCTTCTACATCAAATCACTGTCCTTTCATATCCCTCATCATTTGTGGAAACAAATAGGAGTCACAAGGAGTGAGGCCAGGTGCGTCAGGTGCTTGAGGCAAGAGAGGCATCATGCTGTTTTATGCCAAAAACTGGTGCCCTGAGATGACTGCATGAGCAGGTACATTGTCATGGTAGCAAAACCAGGCCCTTGTCTGCCGTAAGTCAGGCCTTTTTTGTTGCACACTGTTCTGCTTGATTAACTGTCTGACTAGGTAGAATGAACTCCAAATGCACCACAAGTCCACATTTTCTTTGGTTCAGGAAGTTAACAGATGTCCAGAACAAGGTTTATCACCAATCAACATTTCAGGTCTTTTGAAATGGGAAAACCACTCGTACATTTAAGTATCTCAAACACAGTTTCTGTGGCATTTTTTCCGAGCAAGAAACAAAAATTTCACAGCTGTACACTGTTCTCCTAAATTAGCCATCACATAATGAGGTTTGAGCAAAACTGCTTTTACAAAAAAAAATTCACTGTGACCAGAGAGAACCTTCCCAGGTGATACCACTGTGTGCACTGACTCAGAGTGAGTTGCTTGATGCTCCTAGCAGGAAAAATGCGTACTATGATAGCTCTGTTCTGCCAGTGCAATTCCATTTTGGGAAGGACATCCTTGTATAATCAATGTCAGTGAATTACACATATAGACATTGTTGAATTTGCTTATTTTGCTGTGTAAATTCTAACAGCAACGTTAAAATAAATTTCAAAATTTTTTTGATGTTTTTATCTGTTATCCACAGCCCTAAAATTTCCTAATTCAATTTCTACATTTTTAATTACTGGAATTCCATGTTTATCTTTCCTTCCTCTTCTCTCATCAACCATATTTCATTTTTCACCACATACTCTTTTGTTTTTAAACACCTTTACTAAGTATTTATATCCCATTCACTCACTACATTATCTAATGCCATGATTTTTAATGTATTAACAAATATATGCAATTCACTACTACATTCCTAGGCAACCATTAATGTCCTGTTTTCATCTATAGATTTTTTTTGCTGTGAATATTTCATGTTAACAAACCCATAAAATATTTGGTTCATTTTGATTGACTTCTTTTACTTGGCATAATGATTTCAAAAATTCACCCATATTGTAATGTGTCAGAATGTCATTAATTTTGTAAATTATATACTTCACGTATGACTATCCTATATTTTGCCTATTTGTCCCTTTAGGGGCATTTATGGTTTTACCTTTTAGGCTAGTAATTCTGCTATAAAAATGTATGAAATTTTTATTTGGACGTAGGTTTTTTTGGGGGAGGGGAACTTTAATTAGAATTTGAATTATTCAGTCATGTTTAGTCTATGTTTAATTCCTCTCCCCCCAAAAAAATCATTTTATTCTAATGTAATACAGATATATCATTCCATAGTTTAATTGCATCCAGCAGCATTGTACAATTGCTACCACAATGAGTTTCAAAACATTCTTGTTGTTTTTGAGCTCTTTGATAGCATCTCCCCTTTATCCCCCACTTGCTTATTCTACTTGCTGTCCCTGTAGGTTCAACATTCCTTGGTTGCACATACTGAAAAATATATATAACATATATGTTGCATATAACAAAAATTCAAGGGGGTTGTGGTAGTTATATAATCCTTTGTCAATTTAAAAGGATTACAAGTGAAGGGGTGGAGTTCAGTCTTTCAATCATTGTACAGGCAATGAGACCCATGTGTGGGCATTACCTTCCCTTGCGGATTCTGGTAATTCCTGTTTTTCCCTCCGTGGAGGAAGGACACACTCTCTGCTCACTCCCTTAGAGATCCTCCACTGACCAGACGCAAGACTCATGCCCCGAGAGAAGCCCTACTGATAAGACACATGGCATTACGCTGATAGACCCCATGCCCTGGGAACTGGAGGAGCTATGTGGAGACCCCTGCCAGCACTGAGATGCTTTATGGCACTGAATCCACAAGGATTTGCACTCACTGGCTGTGATCTTCCTACATTTGGCATGATAACGTGTTTTCGTGAGTCTGAAGAGGACTTTATAGATTGGTATCGCACATATAAACTTGTATCAGACTTATGGACCCGATCTGGGATGTTTTCTCAATATTCAACTGCTCTTGTATATAAAGTTCTTTCCTATACACATATGAGTGTCCTTGAATTTGTTTCACTAGTCTACCCAGACTAACACAAGGGCTACCACCAATGACAAAGTACCTCAGAGCTAATCCCCAATATGCAGAAAAAGAAAGAAAAAAAATGTTGAAAAACAGATCAGACTCAGCATGTTGTTTGAGTCAAGTTTATCATTTTGATCTGTAGTCTTCTCTCCAATGTACTCTGTTTTGTAAGTTTATTCCCATCCCTGAATTAAATATAGAGGGAAATCATCAGAGGCTTATTTGCTATGTAGATCTCACAAATGTATGTGGGACTCCCACTGTCATCCAGAACAGTCTGCACACCAGACTCTCACATTTTAGGCTCATACACTATTTCCCCCTTCGGTTATATGAGTTGAAATCTTTTGGTCCCTGATATTGGAGTGCTTCTTCCAGGTGGACTTAGTTGACATCTCAATCAGATGGCCGCTTGTTTGGAAATAAGCCTTTAAGATTCCTAATACTATTTTATCTGAAAATTGGGCACCATCTAATTTCTTCACCACACTTTGATAGAGTACCCATATCTTTTGTGTTCCCTTCCTAAGGTCAATTATCGATCATTGGCATAATTTAAGAATCAATTGTTCTTAAATTTGAGCTAGGATTCACTGCAAGCCTAAAACCCATCCCAGAATCTTTTTTTTTTTTAATCTGCCTTTGACTCCCTTTAGACGCCTCTTTGTTAATTTATGATAGAGAGTCTTATTGATAATCTCCCTGGGACATAAAGATCTTCCATTAGTATTGTCATTAATTAGCCCCTCCCCCCCATACTAATTTTTAAAACACAATTGAGAGAGATATTGAACCAAAGAAGGCTTATTCACATTGTGCATAATAAATCCTTTTGTGGCTGGATGCTGTTTACAGCATAATAGCAGTTGGTTGTCAGGGGAAACCTAACAAAAATCTTCACTGAGAATGTCAGTCACAGATTTGCCAGAGTAATATATATCTTATTAAAGTGCCTGGGTTATTGAAGTAGTAAGTAAGTGATTGTCTGCCTACTGTCATGACTGTTCAATACTTGTAGTACAGTTCTCTTCAAATACCATGATTTTTCGGTCTAAGTACATAGGTTACAGGTGTTTGAATTAGAGTCCATTTCACCCAGTGTAGTTTCAGCATCAGTCTCTCTGGTGTGACCTTTGGGTCATGTTGTGCATCCTGAATATCCAGGATTCTATGCCCCAGGATATGCCATTGTGGTTTATTCTGTGCATGTTACCAGGAATATGAGCCCCTCCCCCTGATTATGTTTAATCTTTTCAAGAACTGTTAGACTATTATTCAGAATGGCTGCATCATTTTTACTGACCCACTTGTAGTGTAGGAGGGGTTTCATTTTCTCATCTTTCTCAACAATTGTTACATCACCTGGCATTTTAATTCTAGCCATCTTATTAGTATTCCATTGTGGTATTAATTTGTATTTCTCTGAGACTAATGATGGTGACCATCTTTTCATACGCTTATTGACTATATAATGTCTTTGCTAATTTCCTATTCAGTTCCTTCACTTTTAATTGGGTTATATGTCCTTTTCTTATTGAGTTACATGAGTTCTTATATTCTCAATACTTGATGAATCAAGTAGATGTGTTTTGCTTTCTTTTGCTTGTGTTTGCGTCACCTTGCCAGCATGCAGTGTCAAATTTAAGGTCTTGAAGGTTTATCTCTGTAATGTCTTCTCCATTGTAGAGTCAGCTCTTATATTTAGATCTTTAATCCATTTTCAGTTAATTAATGTGTATGGTGTCAGTTGAGGATCCAAATTTTTTCTTTGTATCTAGCTACTATCTTGTTCCAGTTCCATTTGTGGAAAGCTGTCTTTTATACACTGGATGGTCTAGCCACCCTTGTTGAAATTCTTTACAGAGGCATAATTTAAAAATCTGGCTCTACAAGTCTATTTTATTGATCTAAATATCTGTCCTGTATCACTCTCTGATTTTGTTGCTCTGTAGTAAATTTTGAAATAAGCCAACTTTGCTTTTCTTTTTCAAGTTTGTTTGAACAGTTTTAGCTCTTGTGTGACATTATGTTTGAATGTAGTGATTTTTTTTATCCTGAAATCTTGCTATACTCATCTATTAGCTCTAATGAATTTTTCATGGATTCCTTTGGATTCTTTGTAAACAAGATTTTGTTATTTTTTTTAATCTTTATTTCCAAAATATTGTTTTAAGTTGCCATCAAATCGGTTCAGATGATGTAGTGACCCTTGTACAATAAAACAAAACACTCCCTTGTCCTGTTCCATTCTCACCATTGTTGCCATGTTTGAGCACATTATTACAACCATGTGTCAGTCCATCTTGTTCTGAGTCTGACTTTGTTTCAGGCTGTTCTTTTTAAAATTATTACTATTTTTTAATTTTTTGTTTGTTTTTGTTTTGTTTTGTTTTGTTTGTTGGGGCATCACTGCTTTCTGGGGGTCGTGTTCAGGCTGTTCTTAACATGCATGGTAACCTCTTCCAGGGAATTTGACCTCTTCTAATAATACATGACCAAAGTATAAATGGCCGATGGAGTCTCGCCATCCTCACTTCTAAGGAGCACTTTCAAGACTGATTTGTTTGTTCTACTGGCACTCCATTGTACTTAATAGTATATTAGACTAACAGGTTTTTGAATATTAAGCCAGTCTTTTATTCTTGGCTTAAATCTCATTGGTCATTGTGTGCACGTATGTGTGGGTGTGCAATGTTATTTGTTTTGGTTTGCTAGCATTTTGTTGAGAAATTCCACATCCATATTTATATGAAATAGGGTTCTGCACTTTTGTTTTTCCCTGTGATTTCTTCCTTTGGTTTGGGTATTATGTGAGTGCTGGCCTCATAAGAGTGAAATCTTTCACACTTGGAAGAATTTTTGAAGATTGACAGTCTTTCAAAATTTGCCAAGATGAAACCATCTGAACCTGGACTTTTCTTTAGGTGTAGTTTGTTTTTATTTTATTATTTTTTTAATTGCTAACTCAGTCTCTTCATTTGTTCTAGATCTGTTTCGATTGTTTTTGAGTCATTTTAGCAGTCTCTGTTTTTCTAGGATTTTGTTCATTTCATCAAAGTTAACTACTGGAATACTGTTCACATTATTCTATTTTTTGGGGGGAGATATGGTGAACATTAATCCCCTCTTTCATTTATTCTTATATTAATTTGAATTTACTAATTTTTTTCTTGCTCAGTCTAGATAAAACTTTGTTAATCTTACAAAAAAAAATACAACCCAGCTTTTAAAAAAAAATCATTTTGGGGGCATCTCCAACTCTTATCACAATCCATTCATATATCCGTTGTGTCAAGAACATTTGTACTTATGTTCCCATCATTTTCAAAACATTTTCTTTCTACTTGAGTCCTTGGTATCAACTCATTTTTCTCCTCCCCTCCCTCACTCATGAACCTTTGATAATTATATATATATATATATATATATATATTTTTTTTTTTTTTCATGTCTTGCACTGACCGATTCTCCCTTCACCCACTTTTTTGTTATCCATCCCCTTGGGAGGGGTGGAAGGGGGTTATATGTAGATCATTGTGATTGGTTCCCCTTTCTCCCCCCACCTTCCCCTTCCTCTCCTAATGTCGATGCTCTCAATATTGATCCTGAGGGGTTTATCTGCCTTGGCTTTCCTGTGTTCCCAACTCTTATCTGTACCCATGTACATGCTCTGGTCTAGCTGGCCTGGTAAGATAGAATTATAATCATGATAGTGATGGGGAGGATGCATTAAAGAACCAGAGGAAAGTTGTATGTTTCATCAGGGCTATACTGCACCCTGACTGGCTCATCTCTTCCTTGCGATCCTTCTGTAAGGGGATGACCAATTTTCTTCAGATGGACTTTGGCTCTCCACTCCACACTCCCCCTCATTTACATCAATAGGATTTTTTGTTCAGGGTATTTGATGCCAAATACCTGATCCGATTGACTCCTCATGATCATACAGACTGAACCAAATTTTTATTTCATTGATTTTTCTCTCTTCATTATTTCACTAATATTTGCTTTATTATTATTTTCTCCTATCTGTTTACTTTGGATTAGATGCTCCTGCTTTATAGTATATGGTGACAATTTGGATCAACTTAATCTTTATTCATTTTTAACATAGGCATTAGTAGGTATAATTGCCTCTCTAGCATTAAGTTAACTTAAATATTGATATATAGTATTCTGTTTCATTTATCTCAATGTATTTTTTTCCTTTGGATTTCTTTTTGAATCATTGATTGTGTACAACATATTGTGTAATTTCCTTATATTTAATTTTTTTCCTCATCTCTCTTTGTTATTAATGCCTAATTCCATTAAAAACAGAACATACACTCTCTAAGATTTCAGTCCTCCAGGGAATACCAAAAATAGACTTTGGGGCCAGAGCACAGCACCCCATCAGACTCAATTGGAAAACACTCCTACTACAGGTTCAACAAACAGACCTTGAACTCTTTACAAGGTCTTCTCTTTCTTGTATTGACTTGTTGTTTTGTTTGCTTTTGTTGGTTTGTTTTTCTCTGTCTTGTTTTTTGTGCATATTATTATCTCTTCTGGTCAAACTAGATAAAATAGGCGGGATAAACAACTGGAGAAGAAAACAATAGGACGACAGTTCTGGAGGGACATAGGAGAGGGGCCGGTTTTGGAACAAACCCAGAGATAAGGGAACCACAAGTGATCAAAATCGATGGCAGGGAGGATGTAGAAAGTCTGGTAGTGCTTGACCAAGGGCATGTAACCGAGAGGAATTATTGAAACCCAAATGAAGGCTGAGCATGATAGTGGGACAAGATTAAGGTAAAAGGAAATAGAGGAAAGAACTGAAAGGCTAAAAGCATTTACAGAGGTCTAAATAAAGCCATGTACATATGTAAATATATTTATATATGATGATGATGGGGAAATAGATCTATGTGCATATATTGATAGGTTTAGTATTGAGGTAGCAGATGGATATTGGGGCTCCACTCAAGTACTCCCTCAATGCAAGAGCACTTTGTTCTCCTAAACTGGCATTCTGTGATGCTCACCTTCCTGACACAATTGCTGAAGACAAAGAGGATGCATAAGCAAATATGTTGAAGAAAGCTGATGGTGCCTGGCTATCCAGAGGTACAGCATCGGGGTTCTTAAAGACTTGAAGGTAAACAAGCAACCATCCAGCTCAGAAGCAGCAAAGCCCACATGGAAGAAGCACACCAGCCTGTGTGATCGCTAGGTGTCAAAAGGATCAGGTATCAGGCATCAAAGAACAAAAAATCATACCATTGTGAATGAGGGGGAGTGCAGTGTGTAGATCCAAAGCCCAACTCAAGGCAATTGGACATTCCCTTACTGAAGGTTTGTGGGGAGGAGACAAGCCAGTCAGGGTTCAGTATAGCACTGATGAAACATATAGCTATCCTCTGGTTCTTTAATGCTTCCTTCTCCCTACTATTATGATTACAGTTCTGCCTTACAAATCTGGTTAGATCAGAGGATGTACACTGGTTCATATAAGAACTGGAAACACAGGGAATCCAGGACAGATAAACCCCTCAAGACCAATAATGAGAGTGTCCATACCAGGAGAGTAAGGGGAAGATGGTGGGAGAAAAGGAGAACCATCACAATGATCTACATCTAACCCCCTTCCTGGAGTACAGACAACAGATAACGTGGTGAAGGGAGACATCAGATAATGTAAGACATGGAAAAATAATAATTTACAAATTATCAAGGGTTTGTGAAGGAGGGAGGGGGGAAATGAGGAGCTCATACCAAGGACTCACATAGGAAAGAAATATCTTAAGGATGATGGCAATAAATGTATATATGTGATTGACAATAGATGTATGTATGGATTGTGATAAGAGTTGTAAGAGCCCCCAATAAAATGATTTTAAAATAGTAATAAATAGACAACCTGAAAAAACTTTAAATCCTATTAAATTTATTGAGGCTTGTTTTCTGACTTATTCTGGAGGTTTTTCCTTGTGTTCTTGTGAAGCATAAATATGTTGTTAATATCTGTAGTGTTACGCTTAGCATATAATGTTTAAATCTTCAACTTCCTTGGTGATCTTCCACTTAATTGTTCTGTCTTTTATTGGAAATGGAGTATTGATGTCTCCAACTGTTATTGTGGAGTCTGTGTCAAATTTCAATTCTGTCTGTGGTTGCATCATGTATTTTGGTGTTCTAATATTAGATGCATGTATATGTTGGATTTTGGATAATTAGAAATGAAGTTGGAGATTGCATGGTAGAATTTTGAAAGACCAATAACTTTATTGCAAATCCTGGTTTTTTTTCAACAACATAAATGGTGACAATATTGGTGGACTTAGCCAGATGGACTTCACTAGTATCATATTTACTACATCTGTGGCAAGAGATGGTGGACAATCTTGATAACATTTGGCCAAAGCAAAATCAGTGGCTGGCTGTGGGACAGACTATCAGTTGTCCAAAGTAAGTTCAGGTTAAAGCTGATTGAGATTAAGACAAATATAGGAAAGCCATAATACAACTTCAAGTATATCTCACCGGAGTTTAGAGCACATCACAGGAAGCGATTTGACAATTGTACACTAATGACTGAAACCTTGAGAAACATCATACATGAAGAAAGGGAAAGGGCATTAAAAAGGTAGAAGAGATTCAAAATTTGGTTTTGAATGTAGAGTAGCTAAAACAAATGGGAGAAATGATGAAGTGAAAAAGCTAAACAAAAAAATTCCAAAGGACAGTTCGAGAAGACAAAGTATTATGAAATGTGCAAAAACCCGGAATAGAAAGCCAAAGAGGGGGCTGAGCCCTGGTGGTGTAAGTGGTTGAGTGTGGGACTGCGGCCCCTCAGGCTTGGCGGTTCAAATCCAGCGGTGGCTCTCAGGAGCAGCATTGGCTGGCGCCCACGACCACCAGAGGCAGTGATGCACCCCCCCCCCCAAAATAAACAAACCAAAAAAAAAAAAAAAGTAAAAAAAAAAAAGCCGAAGAGGAAATCTGGTCAGCATATCTCAAACTGAAAGAAATTAAGACTCGAGCCCCAGGTTGAAATATTGAAAGATTATATATGCAAAATATTGAATGATGCAGGTAGTCTCAAAAGAACATGAGAGAAATGGACAGTGTAGCAAGAGAACTGGTGATTATTCAACCATTTCAAGAAGTTGCATATGATCAATAGCTTATGGTATTGAAGGAAGAACAAGCATCACTGACAGCCTTACCAGAAATCAAGGTTACAGGGATTGTGGAATACTGATAAAAATATTTCACAAGCTGATGAAGCGCTGGCTGCGCTCAGTAATCTATGCCGAGACGGTTGGAAAACAGCTAACTGGTCACCGAGCGTAGAGCATTCGTATGTGTGCCCATTCCAAAGGTCCCCACGGAACATGGAACATTTCTAAGAATATTATAATGACATTTAAATAAAATTTTTCTGAGATGGTTGAAGCAGTGAATCAATAGGGAGCTGCTGGAAATCCAAGCCAGACACAGAGGAGGATGTGGCATGAAGAATATCATTTTTCATGTTTCAGGGATCTTGATGGAAAGCAGAGGATACTAGATATAGCCACCAGAGGTCAGTGGTGCCCCCCTCAAAAAAGAAAGCAGAGGGTACTAGATTGATGTTTACTTATGTCTTATTGCCTACGCAAGGTCATATTCACAGTTTTATTGATTATGTGGTTTAGAACAAACTGAATAACATTGAACATAATAGGAATTCCAGAACACAGTTGTTGTGCTCATTCAGAACCTGTACATGAACCTAGAGGCTGTTAATCTTTTGTTTTGTTTTGTTTTGCTTTCTTTGTTTTTGTTTTTGTTTTTGGGGGGGCGGGGTGCATCACTGCCCTCAGGTGGTGGAAGTAGGAGGCCCAGCCTTTGCTCCGTGGAGCTGGAATCGAACCTCCATCCCAGTGGGCCGCAGTCCCACGCACAACCACTACGCCACCGGGGCTCAGCCCTAGAGGCTGTTATTCTAATAGAACAAGGGAATGCTACATGGTTTAACATCAGGAAAGGTATATATATTATGATTGCAGGCAGGCTCGCTGACAACCTAGGATAATCAGATGATACAATCTTACTTGCTGAGGAAGATCAAAAACTACAGCCTTCATTAAAGATTGCAAGTCTAAGGAAAACGAAAGTCCTCATAACTGGGCCAATAGGCAACATCATGATTTATCAGAGGGAAAAAAAATGAAGTCAAGGATTTCCTGTGGCCTTCATTCAGTCACAGCTCATGGAAATAGCACTAAGAAATTAAATGGCATATCGCATGGGAAAATGTGATGTACGAGACCTATTTAGGGTGTTAAGTGCAAAGGTATTACTTTGAATACTAAAGTGTATGTGACCCAAGCCATCATGTTTTTAGTTGCTGATAAACATGTGAAACTTGGACAGTGAATAAAGACCACAGAGGAATTGATGTATTTGGATTGTGGTGTGGAGGAAGAGTATTGAAAGTACCATATTGAGGGGCTGAGCCCCAGTGGTATAGTGGTTGAGTGTGGGACTGTGGGCCACAGGCTTGGCGGTTCAAATCCAGCAGCAGCTCTCCAGGAGCAAGGCTGGGTAGCTCCCATGACCACCAGAGGGCAGTGATTGCCCCCCCCCCCCAAAAAAAAAAAGTACCATGTTGAAAGGCCTGTCAGACAAACAGGTCATCTGTTCAAAGTCCAACTAGAGTAGTCTTTAGAAGTGAGAGTTGTGAAACTTCACCTCATGTATTTTGAATATGTTATCAAAGTAAGATATCCGTGAGAAAGGACCTAACAGTCAGCAGTTCAAACCCACCAGCTATATGATAAAGGTGTGGCAGTCAACGTTCATAGATGCATGCCCATTGGTTTACAAGGTTTACAACCTTGGAAATCCATTGAGGTAATTTTAGTCTACTGTAGAGTCTCTTGAGTTGAAATTCTCTAGATGGCAAAGGTATGTTTATAAGCAAAGTGGTGGTGATTTGCTTGGTCATTTGTTTCTTGATCTAGTGAGTTTGGTGTATCCCTGTAGCATAAAGCTTCTGGGCTTATCTGCTTACATACACCCTTCGTCTCTCATAACTTTGTTTCTCAGCGTCATTTTTGAGGGCCTACTAAAAATGACCTCATAATGATTACAGTTTGTGCCTTAACCTTTTAATCAGTTACATTTTACTGTTTACTAGTTGATGTGTGTATAACCTGGAGATGTTACCTCTTTCAATCAATGACTGGTTTCCTGGAGCTTTGCTTTTGGGTCACTCTAGAGAGGATAGGATATAGCCATTGGACTTGAATATTGCCTTCCAGATTGTCAGGGATGCCTGGATGTTATTTTTAAGCTTGGCTTTCTAGGATTTAACCTTAATCTCCAATAGCTTTTTCTATCAGTGTTTTATCAGAGGTTGCCTAAAAGCCCCTTCTGCCAGTGAGGCTTTGAAATTCTGTTTTATGTTTCGGGCTGCTGTCTTCAGGGTTAGCACTTCTAAACCACCAGTAGCTCCTCAGGAGAAAGGCTGGGCTCTCTACTCCCGTAAACAGTTACAGTCTGGGAAGCGCACTGGGGATGGTTGTGAGTCAGCATTGACTGGATGGCAGTGAGTTTGTTGTGGATGTGTGACATAAGTAATGCTTTTATATCTGTTATATGTCTTCCTTTGCTTGCTTCTGAGTAGATGCCCCTAGTGTATGTGCACAGGCATCTCAGTGCCCAGAGCTAATGGTGATCCCAGGAGAACTTTGCTTGGCTACCTTTTTTTCCTGTTTCCCTCCATTAAACTTCTGGATGCTTTTATTTTGATGTGTCATGGAGCTTTCCACCAAGATGTCCTTTGTTTCCAGGAATGGCTTAGCCATGGAAATTTCCAAGCTCTATTTCAAAAGTGAGTACATTTAGGCAGAGCTAATGGCATTTCTAGGGAAGCTTGGTAGCATAATATATTGGACTACTAACCTAAGGTCAGTAGTTTGAAACCACCGGCTGTTCCTTGCAAGAAAGATGAGGCTTTCTGTTCCTACAAAAGCTTACGGTCTTGGAAGCCCACAGGGGTAGTTCTGCTCTGTCAAATAGTGTGTGTCTCTATGAATTGGAGTCGATTTGGTGGCAGTGGGGTGGGTTGTTGTTTTTTTTTAATCATATAACTATCTTTGTCCCTAGGAAGAATCTCTCTGCACCTGAGCTATTTTCAGGGGTCTGTTTTCCTGCAGTGGCACCTTTACAGTATATGTGGGCACTTGGGGAAATCTTTCTTAGCCTACCCCTCCTGCTGTGCACTTTTTTTTCCTCTTTTGAGTAATATAAGAGTGAATGGAGCGTTCAACCTTTCATCCTAGTGCTTTTGGCCTCAGAGAGTACTGGACAAGGGAAGAGAAACTCAGTCCTCTCTGCCACACCTCCTTAAAATATTGTATGTAACTTGGAGCTGAGAGACATCAGAAGTACACCAAAAATTTGCTTTTTCTTGGAAACCATGCCCTGAAGTGGGAACTGGAGGAGAGAGAGTCCCTGTCTTCTTGGCCTGAGGAGAGTGCCCAAGATAAAGCTTCTGTCACGTAAGCTGAGTACAGAGGGGGAAAGGGAGCGATTTGTCTCCTAAATGTCACAGGTGTTCTCTCTTTTGAGATTTAGTAGATTTTTTAAAAAAATGAATGTCTTCTATTTTCAGTATGCTCTTAGGACAACTTCCAGAAACTTTAGATGATTTTTAAATGATTTTTAAAAGATACCTTTTACCAGTTAAATTCTTGCTTGGTAGAGGTTCCATAGTCTACTGCTTTCGAAGACCTGCTGTCTACCTCCAAATTAGATTTTAATGCTTTTACTAGATTATCTTAAAAATGCATCAGATGAATTGAAAGTTTGGCTAAGTAAAGTATTGACATTATTGAAAACAGCTAAAACATCTTTGTTTCTGATTTTAACTTGCTGATAATAAAACCTGCAATAGTGGTTTCTTCTTCCTTGTACTCCTGTTGTTAGCTCCTCATCTCCCACCAGCCTCCCTTTCCATGTCCTTTTGAATCTGTTAATTCAGTTGTGTCTATAGGGTTACCTAATCTGCGTTTAGTAATACAGAAAAACATACAAAATGAAGACAATAAAAACAAGTGGCCCAACAAAAATGACAAAAATCCACAGAAAAACCTCAGTCAAAAACAAAAAACAAAGCTTAAAGCAGCTCCACAGGAGCAAAGGCTGGGCCTCCTACTCCCACCACCAGAAGGCAGTGATACCCCCCCCGCCCCCCCCAAAAAACAAAACAAAACAAAAAAAACACCAACAAAAAAAATAAAGCTTAAAATCCTAAAAACTGGAGCAATTATAAATTGGATCAACAGGGAGAGCAATGGCAAAGTATCACACTTTGACCTAACAACAGCTACAGCCACCCACTCTGTCTGATAGCAGGTCTTTCCTATCCCTGACCCATGGTCAGAAGGGATTCACCAGAGGCTTAATCCACTTGGGAGAATACTTTGAATTAGTTTTGGGTTTCCACGGTCATCTGGAGCTTTCTGCTTTTTTTTTTTTTAATTGTTTTTTGTTTTCAGGGATTCTCAAGGCATTTTGTTTGATGAGTTTCTGTAGAACCAAAGTACAAATATCTGCTTATTAAAACACACACACAGACAAATGGACAATTTAACACAAAAGTAAATAAAAAATTTAAATTGAATGATAATTTGAAGAAGCAGATATTATTGTTCTGGGCCATCCAGAAAGTCAACAAAACAAAATGCCTTGAGCATCCAAAAAAATTGTTGCCGTAATGTTTGTTTTTGACCAGTTTGCCCTTGCTTCCACCAAATCACTTCCGCCTCTTGGTTGCTTTGATTGGGTTTTATCTCAGGAGAGTCCAGGTAGACTAGAGAAATAAATCCATATAAACTCTTTGGTGTATAAGAAAGAGCTTTATATACAAGAACAACTGTACATCGAAAAAACATTCCAACTCAGTGTAGTCCAAGACCATATGTCCAGTATAAAGTCCTTTTCAGACTCACAAAGCACATGCAATGACACCAGGACAAATCACAGGCCAGTGGGTACAGAGTCTTATGTATTCAGTGGCGATAGAGGCATCTCAGTGCTGGCAGGGGTCTTCTGTGGCTCCTTCAGTTTCCAGGGCTCAGGGTCATTCAGCATGCTGCCATGTGTCTCATCAGCTGCAGTGTCTCCCAGGGAGTGTTGTCAGTAGAAAAGTCTCCAAGGAAGTGAACTGAGAGAGACGGTGTCTTTACCTCCAAGAAGGAATTGCCACATTTCAGAGAATTCTCAAGAGAAGGCCATGCCCCCACAGAGGTCCCATTGGCTGTCCCCAGATTGACAGGCTAGTCTCCACCCCTACACTCTTAATCCTCAAATTGACACCAGATTAGGTGACAGCCACAGGAGGTAAAGCCATGTTTCCTCTCCTGTTATAATCCATTGGGGGAAAATGCTACAGGATCTTGATTTCACTTGTTGAATTGCCATTCAAAGTTCTAATTTTGTCTATGCCTACCCAGGCACAAGAAATTTAATACCAGTTGAGAAGAAACTACTCAACTTTAGGGCTGAGCCCGGTGGCGTAGTGGTTGTGCGTGGGACTGCGGCCCACTGGGAAGGAAGTTCGATTCCAGCAGCAGCTCCACAGGAGCAAAGACTGGACCTCCTACTCCCACCACCAGAGGGCAGTGATGCCCAAAAAAAGCCTACTCAACTTAAATTTTTTCAGTCAGAATTGTGTGTTGAACCAATAAGATTCCTAATCGGGTAGTGTTTCTGCTATGAATCATCAGTCCTCTTCAGTTAGAACATGAACAAGTTTAAATATTTACTGAAAAATGTTGGGGGTGGGGGTGGAGATCTGCTACTTCAGACTTCTTCAACATTCTTTTGTCCCATTTTAAATTGAGTTACTCATTTGTGAATTGCTGATTTGGGGGAGGCATATTATCTCATACACTTTGTAATACATCAGTGATTTTACTATTCATCTACCCAAGGCTTCACTATAAATTTGGTGTTGGTTCTTGCTTCAGTTTTAGCAGAATTCATGTTGATCTGATGAGGATTCTTTTTTAATTGATGTCTCTCCTTCTTAGTATAGCAAATTCGATCCTGTTTAGACATGTTATAATGAGTTAGTATAAGTTTATTCTGGTGCAAAGAAATTTTAGAATCCATGCACTTTTTCATAACACGGAATTTAAAAAAAGAATCTTCAAGTTTCTATATGTATTCTTCTACAACTCCATGTAAGGAAGACCCAAATCTTCACAACTGGACCAGTAGGTAACATCATGATTAAATGGAGAAGTGATAGAAGTTGTCAAGGTTTTTTTCTTACTTGAATCTATAGTTAGGGCCCATGGAAGCAATCAAGCGGTCAAAAGATGTATTGCATTAGATAAATCTGCTGCACATGACCTATTTAGAGTATTGAAGATCCAAGGATTTTTTTTTGAGGGCGAAGGTGCACCTGACTGAAGTCGTGATATTCTCCATCGCCTCATATGCGTGGCATGTGAAAGTTGGACATTGACTAAGGAAGATAGTAGGAAAATAGATGCATTTGAATTGTGGTGCTGGAGAATAATATTGGAAATACCATGGACTGCTAAAAGTAGATTTGTATTGGTAGAAGAAAGGCCAGCGTGCCCTTTGCAGGCAAGGAAAGCAAGATATTCATCTTATATTTAAGTCCTATTGTCAGGACAGTCCTGTTCCTGGAGAAGGACATGATGCTTGGTCAAGTGGAGGGGCAGTGTAAAAGAGGAAGGCACTCAATGAGAGGGAATAACGCTGCATCAATGGGTTCACGCATAGGAACAATTGTCAGGGGCCGTGCAGTTTTGTTCTTTTGTACGTAGGGTCACTGTGAGCCAGAGCCGGCTTGTTGGTACCTACTTAACAACAAAACCATTCTTCTATAGTGTAAGCATCTTAAATGAATGGACCATTTCTCACTCATCTATATGCTCCAATTTAGTTATAAAATACAATCTGATTTACTGGAGTTCACAGAAGACGACTGTGTTTTGTACATTCACACCAGTGTGTGCACTCGCAGGCACTTACCTTTACTCGGCTTGGATATTGACTTTGTAAAGTTTCTTTCTGTCCAGTCCAAAGAAATCACACCTTTCTTCTGTTCCAAAACCATTTTTGTAGCTTTTATGATGTTTCATTTGTAATTATTTATTTAACTTGTTCAGCTTCCTCTTTTGATTATAAAATCGGAGTCTTTTTATTTTTAATTACCATATACTTTTTGCATAGTGTTTATCAGATAATTAAATAAATGAAGAATAAGTGAATTATATACTCTTTTGTTTTATAGCCGAGAGACACACAAGATTGCAGTATTTTATGTTGCTGAAGGACAAGAAGATAAACACTCCATTCTCACCAATACAGGAGGAAGTCAAGCATATGAGGATTTTGTAGCTGGTCTTGGCTGGGAGGTATTGATTTTAAATTATATCAAACACTTCTAAAGAGGAAGAGGTTTTTTTTAGCTGCTGCTTTATACGTTAGTTATTTACACACATTATTTTAGGAGATATACAATTTAATAATGGGCTACAAAGACGGTAGTCGCTAGAACTTTGAGTATAATATCAGTGTACTAGACTCACAGATTTAGAAGATCCAAGTTTTCCTTGTAGTTATGATCTGCAGAGTAATGGTTACTTCAAAGTACATATCACTACCTTAGAACTACACAAAAGTTTCCTATGGATTATGGACCATGTTTAGTTTTAAAGAAATTGGATTCCAGTTCCTCAACCTCCTAACCTTCATTATTCTTCTCTTTTGAATCTTAAGTAGTCTCTGAGGGCACTAACAACAAAAAAGAGGATTTCCTCCTCAGAGAATTCCTTGATAGCAAAGCAAGAAATCGAACTCCTAATAGTATTAAGATGCCAATGCTCCTCTAAGTGATCAATAATTGACCATAGAATCATGAGAATCATGCTTCATTGGAACCTATATCTGAATCTGACTTGATTTCTGTATTAGAGTTGACTGCAGAAATAAATTATTCGTAAAGGAGAAATAACATCCTCATGTATAATAAAATGCTTTATATCAAGAAGTAATTATTTATTTAAAAAATTCCAACGGTTGACAGTTCAAATCCAGCAACAAGACTGGGCTTGCTACTCCCACTAGGGCAGTGATGCCACAAAAAAAAAAAAAAAAATTCCAGCCAAGTTCAACTCAAGTCCTTAAGTTTAGTACTAGTCCATCAGCCCCTTTTCAGACCACATGTAATGATGCAGAATGCATGAAGATCACAGGCCAGTGGCTGCAAAACAGTGTGGACCCTAAAGGCTCCAGCCGCCTTCCATGATGGCCATCCAGCAGGAAGGGTAAGGCAGAGAAAGAGGAAGGTTTCCTGCACATCGTCATGAGAACGCCATACCCACAAGGAGGCCCCATCAGCTTATGACCTCATGGACAGGTTGGATACCACCCCTTCACTTTTATCGATCTTCAAATTGGCATGATATCATGTAACTATGACAATTTCTTTTTTTTAAATCCACAAAATGATTCAAAAATTCATATTGAATTGCAAAGGAACTGTAATAGCCAAATAATTTAAATGAAAAACACATCTTAATTTCAAAATTTATTCAAGCAATAGTAATTAAGACAGTGTAGCACTAGCAAAATGACAAACATTTAAGGTAATGAAACAATTGAGAGTCCAGAAGCATACTCATGATTGTGTGGTCAGCTGATTTTGACAAGACCATTCACTGAAAAGAATAGTCTTTTCAACCTACTATACAAGTACATTTGTATATAGCTATATGCAAAAGAATAAAATTAGACTCTTATCTCACACTACTTATACAAGGTAAGTCAAAATTTAGTCAAAGGTCTAATTGTAAGTGTTAAACTATAAAAATTTTAGAAGATAGGTAGACGTAAACTTTTGTGGCCTGAGATTTGGCAATGGATTCTTAAGATACCATAAACACAAGCAATGAGGGAGAATATTAGATAAATTGAACTTAATCAAATTTAAGGCTTATGTGTTTCAAAGGATACTATTAACAAAGTGAAAATGCAGCCACCAAAGTTATAGGAAATAATTGAAAGTCATATATATGTCCAGGAATTTGTATCTAGAATATAAAAGGAACTTAATGCTATTCAATAATAAAAAGTTCCATAACTTAAAAGTAGGTGTTTTACTCTGGGTAGACTAGAGAAACAAATTCATAGATACACTCATAGTTGTATAAGAAGGAGATTTATGTACAAGAGCAGTTGAATATTGAGAAAGCATCCCATCCCAGTCAAGATCAAGTCTATGAGT
Organism: Nesogale talazaci; assembly: GCA_004026705.1. Lineage (NCBI taxonomy): Eukaryota > Metazoa > Chordata > Mammalia > Afrosoricida > Tenrecidae > Nesogale > Nesogale talazaci. The sequence continues at coordinate 149,987 of PVJH01000749.1, forward strand.
CCGTTTTTAGGCCATATGTCTGATACCAATCTATAAAGTCCTCTTCAAACTCGAGGAACACAGGAAGATCACAAGCCAGTGGGTACAAAGTCTGTGGATCCATTGACAGTAGAAGCGTCTCAGCTCTGACAGAGGTCTCCTTTTGGCTCCTCCAGTTCCCAGGGCATGGTATCTATCAGCGTAGTACCATGTGTCTTGTCTGTAAGAGTGTCTCTCAGGGAGTGAGCAGAGAGAGAGAGTCTCCTGTCTCCAAGGAGGACATTCTCGAGTTCCCAGACTTCTTGGGAGAAGGCCATGCCCACACAGAGACTTCATTGGCTGTAACACAATTGATAGACTGGACTCTGCCCCTCCACTCTTAATACGCTCAAGTTCCAAATTCACTCCAGAATATGTAACTACCACAGTAAGATCTGAATAGGAATTTCTCAGGAAAAAAACCCCCACATATATAAAAGGACAATACACATAGGAGAGGATGCTTATTTAGCATTAGTCATCAAATACATGTATCTCAAAACTGTTATGTAATGCCACTTTATATCTCCAAACGCCACACTCATGGCCATCAAGTTGATATTAACCAAAAATTTGAAAGTTTTCATAAATTCAATTTCAGTTGATCGCAATCTTTATTTATGGGACTCAATTGAACTGTCACACAGGATTTTAAGGTTGTAGATTATGTATATGGGTATGTATTTTTATTATGATTTAGGTGGAGGCTTATAGAACAGATCATCAGTTTTACATCCAACAGTTGATACACACTTGGTTTCCACTCACCCATTTCAATTCCCTCAGTGTAATATCACAGGGTCTACTTTGTCTCAAGTTTGCTCTTTCCACCTCTTCCTCCTCCTGCTGCCCTTTTTGTTTTAAATGATTGATTATTCTAACACAAGGAAGAGTTCAGCTCCAGACCTAAATGGTGATGAATGGTCAGAATCCTGAGGCCCCTACCAGTCTCTGTTCAATCAATTTAACCCTGGTCTCTTTTATGATTTGTAGTTGTGTTCCAAATTTTTCTTTCATTGTACCCAGGACCTATTCTAATGTGATCCTTTTCAAAACAATTGCTAGTGGTAGCTTGTCACCATATTAAATGTCTCAGGCTTGTGGATATTAGGTTTGCATGATTCTTGATTGTTTCCCTGTGACTTTTGGATTTCATTACTCAAAACAGCCTTACATTATTTATTGTTAAATTTCACAAGGAGCATAAAAATCAAGGAAGAAACCTGATTATTTGCCAATACAAGTTCAATTCATCAGATGGAGGCACAAGTCTTAATGCAACTCAATGTGCCATCCTCAGGGGGCTCGGGCTCCTGACAGACCCAGCTGGGTTCTTCTCCAGTGTCTTCTCTTGGAATTGTACCTGATCTTATTGCCGGTTTTCAGTTGAATCCATTGAGGAATGGGCCGATTCTGCTTCTATTTCTTCTATCTCTTGATCCTGAAAGTCTTATGATACAACATGGTGAAGTCAGAGCAAAACCACACTCCGGGTGGCAGAGAAACTAAGAGCGAAAGCGATCACTTTTAATCCCACACTGTACTCTTTACAGAAGGGATATGTCACATTTTCTCCCGTCAAACAGCTATTGGATTTGAAGCTCTGAGTTTTTGGTTACCATAAAGGGGTTTAACCATTGTGCCACTAGGTTTCTTTTTTTTTTTTTTTTTGATATTTTAATTAATTATTTTATTTTTACTTAATTAATTAATTTATTTTTATTCTTAGTTCAATCATTTTATTACTAGTTCATTTTTCTCCTAGTTCACTCATTCAGTCAAATCAAGGAGAATTGTACAATCATTACCATATCAATTTTAGAGCATTCCCCTCCCATGATTAAATTGCCTTTAAAATGAGTTGCACAATCACAATCAGTTCTAGTGTCCCTTTCCCCTCCCACCTTCATTATTTACTCCAGAAATCTCCATTCCCTCCCTGTTACCACCCCACTCCTGCATACCCTATAAATCTTTGTATTTGTTATTATCATTATGCATCCACGCTCCCTGTGCTTCACAGCTGGGGAACCGACAGACATCAATAAAAAACAAAATCGCCGTTAGGTGGTAAGAATAAAATCATGATAGTATAAAGACAAAAATACAAATAATAAGTAAAAAGGAAAAGACCAACATTCAAAAAGCCAGGGAAGAAATTTCTGTCAAGGAACAACTAAGAAATATTTGTACCCAGTAAAAATTCAGGTCATGTCTATGGGGAGGTCAAGTTCAATCCATCATAATCAAGATTGCTGTGGTTTTTGCTTGATAGTAAAGCTGTTCCAAGACTCTTGCCTGTGGATCTGCCAGCAGCTTAGTCTGACTAGGTACTTTGCAGATGAATTTTGGGCCTCCCCAAGTCCTCCATCACCACCTACAAATGGGGTGTTCATAATTTTAGCTGTGATAACATTTCTTTTCACCATATCGAATTTTGTAATTGTCATCTTTGACTCACGCAAGCTGGTGTTCTTCTTCTATGTGGATTTACTTGACTCCTTGCTTGGATGGTTACTTGTTTAAATACAAGCATTTAAGACCCCAGACACTTATTTCAGCTGATAGCCAAGAACCATCTACTTTCTTCACCACTTTTTGCTGTCACACCTTTATCTTCAGTGACCATTTCATGAAGGTGAGTATATCAAACAGGGCCATGTATGAACTAATTGTTCTTAAGCTGGAGCTAGGATTTAGTATTAGTACAAACGAGTTACCTTTCTTAACAACTAGGATGGCTAATGCCCTGAACATTGAGGAAATGCCCCAGAAACTGAAATATCAGATATGGTGCTGGAAATACTCAACTAGTCTATACTGAGAAATTTGGAGGAAAACTACCTAGCCAACTGGCTGGAAGAGAGCCATATTTGTGCCTATTCCAAAGAAGAGTTAATCAATAGAAGGAGAAAATTATCAAACAATATTATTATAGCAAGTGCAAGTTAAGATTTTGCTTAAAAATCTCCAAAACATTCTCAGCAGTATATAGACAAGAAAATACCAGAAATTCATGCCAGTTTCAAAAGAGGAGATGAAATGAAATATAATATTGTACAGAATGAGAATTCCAGAACACTTCGTTGTGTTCATGTAGAAGCTATACTTAAACCAAGAGGCAATTGCTCAAGCAGGGGAAAAAAGAATATGGCATGGTTTTAAATCAGGACCTGTGTGTATGAGTCTTGAATCTATATCCTGAGCAGATAATCAAAGAAACTCTACTATATAAAGAACATGGCATCAAGATTAGAGAAACTCAACAGCAACATATGCTATGTAGATGATGCACTTTGCTTGCTAAAAGTGAAGAGGACTTACACTGCTGAAGTTCAGAGTACAACTTGTAGTATGTGTTACATCTGAACATAAAACAAAAACCTTCAGAGCTGGACTAATACAAAGTAATATGTTCAACAGAGAAAGGATGGAAGTTGACAAAGATTCCGTTTTACTTAGATTCACAATCAAAATCCATGAAAACAGCATTCAAGAAATTAAGTGACCTCTTTTTTGAAGTGTTAAAAAAATAAAGATGTTCTTATGAAGCTAAAAGTGTACATGATAGAAATCGTAGTCTTTTCAGTCACCTCATATTATGCAATAGCTGAACAATGAATGAGAAAACCTGCAGAAGAATCAATGTGCCAGAATTCTGGTGTTGATGAAGAATATCAGTATGCCATGGTGCTCCTTAGAAGCGAGGGTGGCTAGACTTTGACTCATATTCTTTGGAAATGTTATTAGGCGGAAACAGACCCTGGAAAGGTCATTGTGCCTGCTAAAGTGTAAGATCAAGCCACTAGACCAATATTGTAAGCTCTTCTGTCGAACATAAATGTTCCTGTCCCAGTCATTGCCTTGACCCCAATTCATACCTACTAGTCTAAGATCTGCTGCTATCCATGTTTATCGTGACAATTTTCTTTGACACACACACCTCTCCCACCCCCATTACTTTTAAAGTTCCATACCTTAGCAAACTGTTGGACTCTATTATGACTTCATAAAACTGTTTTCATCTGTAGTTCTCTTGTCTTTGTACTGTTTAAAAGAGCCCTAGTAGCATAGTGGGTTATGAATTGGGCCATTAATTGTAAAGTCAGCAGTTTGAAATCACCAGGTCGTCTTTGAGAAAAAAGATGAAGCTTTCTATTACCATTAAAGAGTTGCAGTCTCAGAAACCAACAGGACGGTTTTGTTCTGTCCTATAGGGTTGCAGTGAATTGGAATCGAGTAAATGTCAGTGGGTTTTTGTTTTGTTGCCCATTGAAGAATTAATGTTCTCAGCTGAGTCCTGGTGGCGCAGTGGTTGTGTGCGGGACAGTGACCCACAGGGCTGACGGTCCAAATCCAGCAGCAGTTCTCCAGGAGCAAGGTTGGGCGTCCTACTCCCACCAGGGCAGTGATGCGGGGAAAAAAAATAGAATTAATGTTCTCTTTAAATAAAATTATAAATAAGGAAGCATATCCCACAGGACAGTTTAAAGTCTTAGGAAAGAAGGTGAAAGGGCAAAAAGAACGCCTAGACAAATCAGAGTAAGTGATAGTACTTTGAGAGGGTTGCAATGGCTAAGTTGAAACAAAATGTGTTTGAATTACAGATGTAAAGATCACAATTTAATCTGTAAACCTGTACTTAAGTCAAAGTAATACAATTTTTTTTTTTAAGTATAGGATCTGTGAAACAGGAATACTTTCGAGGCGATGGCTACAACAGTGTGCTATAAAACATAGCAACAGTTGTGAGACTGGTACATGATGTGGCAGTGTTTTGTTCCTTTGTAGATAGGGTCACTATAAGTTAAGAGTTGATCTGATGGCCGCTAACAACAGCGCAGGATGACTAATATTAAAAAATCTGATGATAATAAAAGTACGCAAGGGTGAGGAGAAATCAGAACTCTTACATACTGTTGGTGATGTAAAACGTTTTAACACCACCTACTGGACCTTCTGATACAGTGAAACATGTATTTGCTACATGATCCAGCAATTCCAATAGAAATTAAAACACATGTTCACCCAAACTTGTTCACAGATACAGCAGCATTATTTGTAATGTTCAGAAAATGGGAAATGTGTGTCGATTTCTTGTTATTATTATGCCTTTGCATTGGTGCAATCAGGGCAATGGGTATATGAATCTCATAGCTGTGTCTTGCACCCTCGTGCCTTTATAATTACCTTAAAATATAAATTTCAAGTACAAAGGCTTAAAGGCTTAAATAAAAGGACAGATGCTCCTTGGTGGGTTGGAAGACTTAATATTTTGTCAATACTACCCAAAATTACATAGTCCAACAAAATATTTTTTCTTGGTGTCTTGAGTTTTAGGCCTATTTCTGGTGTTACCTGGGGTGTTGATTTAGAAAATTGCACTGGATAGACCACTTTAGCTTTAGTTTCTTAGATATGAATTGTATAAAAATTTAATTATTCTTTAAAAGATCTCTGTAGAATCAGGATTTCATAACAGGCTTTCATATTTGTATGGGTAAATTTGCATATTTCAGTTACCCACATTTTTGTGTGTACAGTGACCTGTGTACTTTCATAGCTCTCAGAGGATGAGTCTTACATATCTGATCACACAAGGGAAAGAAAATAGGGGCTGTGACAGTGGTACCATAAACTGCACATAGTGAACATTTTAACCAGAATATGTTGAGTAATCTGATCAGGGTCTAATATCTTTCCATGAAGTCTTTTGAATTCCTTTTAGTTTGCCTCCAAACTAAAGGAAAGGAACATATTTCACATTGGTACAAAAATTACATTTTATCAAAGAAGAGAAAAGGATTTACTACCATTGTTTACTGAAGATAGCAACTTAGGATTCTGCAATGACTTTAGAAACTTGGTGAAAATTCATCTTTGAAATTATAACCCATGTGAATGGTGTCTTTTCATCGACAGTTGAAATATTATTTGAAATGTGTTCATTTAAATAATGGTGGAAAATATAATTATTTTTCAATCAGTTACTCCACCAAGATGAAAGAAGAGTGCGAGGCCATCTCTTTAGTCTTAGAAAAGATATATTACCAGTAATGTTAATGCATGGTTTGTGTGGACTTAAAGATGGTTAATTTGCTTCTTGATCAACAAAGTGGCTACATAAAGCACCCTTACTTTTTAAGTCTTTGGGATAGTAGAACCAAACGTGAACCCTGGGTGAGAAAAGACTGGTCTCTGAGGGAATATATGGTTGTTGTATCACACACTGTAGGTAATGAATGAACTTTTGGTAGCATGAGATAGAGTAACGTTCCCACCACTACACATAAAGCTAAGCCTGACGAAACTATTTGTAAAAGCTTTGAATAAAGACTGTTTGAGACTTCAGTATATTGCACATAAGTTACCTGGGCTTACCATAGAAAAACTGGGGGCAGACGGATCAGGCAACTTATACACATTCCACATTTCATAGTATCAATGAACGAAACCGAATCATGTGCCTAGTCTTTGTTCTTTTTTGGAAAATCTTGGCGATCAGAAGGCAGTCAACTACACAACTAGAATAGGATATGCTCTTTCACTTCGACAGCTTTGGTGGTAGCATGAGTGTGAAAGCCCATTATGTGCAGTTAGCAAAGAACCTTGGTGACTTAAGGGAAGAGCAAGGTGAAGCTAGCACCAAGACATAAACACAGTGGAAGCCAGCTATCAAGGAAGATGGGACGCACCCATAATAACAGACTGTGGTTGGAATCTTGCGCCAGGTTGCCCTGGCAGATCACACTCCGAGAAGTCTTTCAAAAAGAGCTGCTTGTGTTGGATGGCCAGAGAGTTCGTATTAGAAATCTGTGCTTTGGGTATGAAGTAATTAGATTTTCATGTAGTACACTTTTAATTAATATATTTCTTTTTTTTTGCGGGGGGGGGGGGCATCTCTGCCTCTGGTGGTCGTGGGCGCTACCCGGTGCTGCTACAGAGAGCCACCACTGGATTTGAACTACCAAGCCCGCGGGCCGCAGTCATGCACTCAACCACTTACGCCACTGGGGCTCAGCCCCTTAATTAATATATTTCATCGTTAAAAGATATTAATTTAAACACTACATTAAAATATCTTGATTTTTTTGTGTGTAGTTGAGCATATGTACTGTATCTCAAAAACTAGAGGTGATAGGGGAAAACTGGTTCCAATTTTTTGAATCAGGTCAAATGTGCCCAGAAATAAGCCTAACATTTGAGGCACCAAATATGTGTTGACTGGCATTATCTATAATTTCAGCACAATCCCAATCAAAAGTCAAACAGCCTTCATTACAGGATTAGGGAGACCAATTCTCTATTTTATGTGGAATAGCAAGAGTCCCTGAATAAAGAAAAGCAAAGTAGGAGGTTTCACTTCCTGATTTTAAAACATACTGTACAGTTACAGTAACCAAATAGCCAGATACTGGTATAAAGATAAACACTTAGCCCCTAAATACCAAGTTACCTAGCAGTAGATTTAAAAGTCGAGAAATAATAGTTAACTGATATGTTCACTTTTCAATGAGAAAAATTTCCTCAAAATAATAAAATAGGACCTCTATATATCATACCATATAAAAAACTGAAAAATCAATTTAGAACTTAATATAGAACTTTTTTTCTCAGGAAAAAAGTGCACACTCATAAAAGGACAGTTTATATATGAGAAGATGTTTAGCATCATTATTCTTCAATGAAATTTATAGCAAAGCCAGAGTAATAAGTCACTTCCCACCGATTGAGCCAAAATAATAAAAAGCTAGTTTTCATCAAGTCGATTCTATTTATAAAAACCCTAGAGGACAGAGTAGAACTGGCCATTGGATTTCCAAAGCTATAATTTTTAAAAATATGTTTTATTATGACTTCTATGAAGGCTTACAGAGCATGTCATCAGTTTTTACATTCAATTGTTTATGCACATTTTGTTTTGGCTAGTCTGTTTTCAGACCCTAGTGTACCTTCAAGGTTCCCAATTCCTCACAGTGTTCCATATTTCCATTTCTCCTCCTTCCATAAACTGTGTCCTAAGATTTAGCTTAGCTAGTTGAAAATGTCTGCTTTGAGCTTTAAAAATAATCTATATGGTTTCAGATGATTAGATAGTAATGTTAGTGGGTAGTGAGTTTATATTAATGAGAGAGGAACAACTCAGAACAAGGTAAGAATGGTTGCACAACTCTAAGAATGTCATCAATATCACTAACCTGTCCTTGTGGAAACTGTTGAATTGTTATGTTTTGCTATGTACATGTGATGCTTTCAAAACATTTGTGAAATATTTTATTCTTTTACTTGCATTTTTCCACGGACTTTTTAAACTTTCATGTATTCTTTTTTTTGGGTGTGTGTGTGTGGTAACACTGCCCTGGTAGGAGTAGCAAGTCCAGCCTTGCTTCTGGAGAGCTGCTGCTGGATTTGAACTGTCAACTCTGTGGGCTGCAGTCCCGCAAACTGCCACTAAGCCACCAGGGCTCAGCCCTTTCATGTATTCTTAACAGCAACAAAATAAATAAAACTTGGGGTGGTGAAGAGAAAACAGTAGTAGAGCTAAAATTATAAACACCCAATTAAGTAGAAAGTTATGGAGCACAGCAGGAACCCAAAATCCATCTTCAGAGCACCTCGTCAGACTGAGTCACTGGCATATGCACTCTAGCCAAAGGCGAGATTACCAGACATCCTTATTATCAGGCAAAGACCATTATAATCTTGATTATGCTGGATCAAACTTGATACTTAGCCAGTTGACCTCACTATAGACATGACCAGAATTTGTACTGGGTGCAAGTATCTCTTAGTCGATCCATGACAGAAATTGTTTGCCTAGCTTTTTGAAATGCCAATCGAGGTCTTCTTCATACACATTATTTGTATTTTTGTCTTTATACTAATCTTATCCTTACCCCCTAAAAAAAATATGTTTACAACAAAGGAATATTGAACTGAGACTTTCTTATGTATCAGAGAAATGAACAATAATTGCTAGAGATTAATTTATACTGATAACTTTTTACCCATAGATTAGCAAAAAATAATAAAATTGAATAATAAACTGTTTGAGAGTATGAGGAAAACAAGCACTCTCGTTTGATGGTGGTGTAATTTATGGAAAGAAATTTGGTAGTATGTTTCAAAATTACATATACACATGCCCTTTAAATTTTACTTTTAGGGATCTAGTCTCACAAATGCTGCCGAACATATTCACTGGAGCTTTGACAGTCTAAATTCTCTAAATCCTCTTGAGAGGAGTATAAAAAAAACAAAAACTATTACATAACTATAAAATTGGCCGCTATACACTCATGCAACCAAAAACACAAGGAAGTTCTTCATTGACTAATAGGGAGTATTACCCAAGCTATACAAGTACATATAAAAAAGAATATTTTTGGAAGAATACATAAAAATAGTGCTTTCTGAGACGTGTAACTGAGAAGCTAGAGGAAAGAAGTTTGGAAGGGAAATTTGTCACGGTATACCTGTTTGTACTTGTAGTGTACTAGTGTACTTGTAGTGATTTACTAGATAGAAAGGTTTCTTCTAGCTGTTGTCTCTGTAACTTCCACCAAACAATTTCCATAGCAGGTCATTGAAATTGTGTGGAACCATGCAGATTGGATATATTTCTTCTTTATGAATCTCTGTAAGAGTTGATACTACTATATAATTGAGTTTGAAGTTATTTGTGAATAGATTACAATAACAACAAGGTTAATTATAACTGTAAAATATTAGAACTCTTACTATGAGGATTGATCAATGTTGCCATACTGCTAGACCTAAATCTCAGAAGCAGGTATAGAGGATATCACTATCATCAAGAAGGGAGAACCAGAAGCAGAGTGTATCTTTTGGACTCTCATATCCTACATAAGGAATTCCCTTGATCTGGGAGACAGCTATGACAGTTGGTGAGTGGCAGCAGCAGATAAAAGAGAATCTTGAGTCCCAAACAGAGTGTTGGGTTTCCCTGTCCGTGAAGCACACAAGTAGAGCTGACTGCCTTTGGGTAGGAGACTCACTTAGAGCTTGGGGTGCCTACAGGCAATTAAGGAATGACGTCTCTTGATCCCCAGAGCTAGAGCGGGGCGCAGGATTATGGCAGAGTGACATATCTTTTGGGCATGTGTTGGCAGTGCTAAAAGAGCTTTGTAACATTGACCAAGCAGGGCAGAGACCAAGGAACTGCATGGCCAAGCGATTGAGGGCCAGCAGGAGGCTTGCCTATAAGAATGACTGGAAAGAGGCTGTCTTGACCAAAAACTGTCTTTTCTGAATGGTAATCTGTTCATTTCCTTAACCCTATAGTCACAAGTACGGACTGCATGCTGTTTGACTATTGCAATGAATTACTGAATCCAGCAGAGAATAGTGAGTGCATTAGAAAGGATGGTTGGTCTAAAAATTGATATTAAAAAAAAAGGGAGAAAAGAAAAAAGAAATGGGGGTTGTCTAACCTCAACCTCTTAGGAATCAACCTAGGGCAATAAGTTCAGTTTTCCTTCTTCCTTGTGAAGTCAGGAAGGAGCCTTGATGGCATAATGGGTTACAGTCTGGGCTGCTAACCACTAGGTGAATAGTTGAGACCTCCTGCTATTCTATGAGACAGAGATGAGGCTTTCTGCCCCATAAAGATCGGCAATCCAGGAAGTAGTTCTACTCTCATCTATAAGACTGCTATGCGTCAGAATCAACTCCATGCTAGTAAGTTAATGAAATCAGAGGAGACCGACTATCCCTATGTGAGTCTTAAAGTACCTTGTGAATTTTTAAATATATGAACATACTCTTGACTGAAAAAGTACATTTTGAAAAAATTATGAAAGATTGAGACATAGTGCCATTAAAACGAATCTATTATGAGCAGTCATTAACTGATTCTGATATTTGAGACATTTAGATCACATGGTGATGGGATTTGTTTTGTGATTCTCCATTCATACATAATTTTTATTACTTTTAAGTATATGCATAAATGGTTTCCTTTTAACATAAATGGCAGGTCATATGTTTTTCACTCTCCTGACCTCTGTTTTCTCAGTTTTTTGTTTTTGAGTATTTTAGGCATCACTGCCCTCTGGTGGTGGGAGTAGGAGGCTCAGCCTTTGCTCTTGTGAGCTGGAATTGAACCTCCATCCCAGTGGGCCTCAGTCCCACGCAAAACCACTACGCCACCGGAGCTCAGCCCTGTTTTCTCAGTTTTTTACAGTGAAAAGATTTACTAGCTTCTGTGCATTATACAAGTGTATAACTGAGAGAATTTACTGAACCCCAAATGGAGGTTGAGCATGATAGTGGGACAGGAGGAAATAAAAGGAAATAGAGGAAAGAAATGGGAAGCAAAGGGCATTTACAGAGGTCTAAATACAGGTATATGCATAAGTAAATATTTTTATGATGATGGGGAAATAGATCTATATGCATATACTTAGAGGGTTAGTATTAAGGCAGCAACTGGACATTGGGCCTCCACTCAAGTACTTCCGCAATGCCAGAACACTTTGTTCTATTAAAATTGTCATTCCATGATGCTCACGTTCCCAACATGATTGCTGAAGACAAATGTGTGCATAAGCAAAAGTGATGAAGAAAGCTGATGGTTCCTGGCTATCAAAAGATATAGCATCTGGGGTCTCAGAGGCTTGAAGGTAAGCAAGCGACCATCTAGTTGAGGAGCAACAAATCCCACATGGAAGAAGTACAGCATCCTGTTTGACCAGGAAGTGTCGAAGGTATCAGGCATCAAAGAACTAAAAATTATAAATGAGAGGAAATACAAATTGGGGACTCAAAACCCATCTGTAGGGAAGTGTCATGGGGTGGAGACAGCCAGTCAGTACAGTATAGCAATGATAAACCATGCAACTTTCCTCTAGTTCTTTTTGTTTGTTTTTGGGGGGCATCACTGCCCTCTGGTGGGAGTGGGAGACCCAGCCTTGCTCCTGGAGAGCTGCTGCTGGATTTGAACTGCCAAGCCAGCGGGCCACAGTCCTGCACTCAATCACTACACCACCGAGGCTCAGCCCTTCCTCTAGTTCTTAAATGCTTCTTATCCCCCACTATCATCCCAATTCTACCTTACAAATCTGGCTAGACCAGAGGATATACACTGGTACAGATGGAATCGGAAGCAGGGAATCCAGGACAGATGATCCCTTCAGTGATGAGAGGCGATACCGGAAAGGTGGAGGGAAGGCTGAGTAAAAAGGATGATAAGGAACTGCATATTACCACCTCCCTGGGGTACGAGCAACAGGGAAGTGGGTGAGCAGACATCGGACAGTGTACAATATGACAAAATAATTCATAAATTATCAAGGGCTCTTGGGGGAGGGGTGGGGTGGAAAGAGGAAAATGAGCTAGTATCAAAAGCTTAAGAAGAATGCAAATGTTTTGAGAGTGATGATGGCAACAAATGTACAAATGTGCTTGGCATTCAATCGATGGGTGTATGGCTTGTGTTAAGAGTTGTATGAGCCCCAATAAAATGATTTTTAAAAAAGTATGAGGGATACTATCCAATGCAATGAATGTGATATTACTGTATACTACATTTATAACTTTTAAAATAGGGTATTTAAACACATCAATGCAGATTAATTAGTGAATTTTAAAAGCATTTGAAAGGTAATTAAATTCTGCATTTTATATTTTTATTCTGGACCATTGAGTATTTACAAACCAAAAAGAGAGTTAGCCAAGTATATTTTTACACACCTAATCATTTTATAAAATTGCCTTTACTTTACTCCAAGTCATTTCCAGTCTTTTTTGTTTGTTTCCTGGCCTAATGTCCCCACATATCCTTTATAATATACCATTAACACCTAGTATGCTAACAAAAGATGCATAATACAGAGGAGTTGATTCTTCCTTAATTAAGTCCTACTAATTAGAGAGCCTAAAATACTTTAAAAAATAGCAGTGTGAGGATCAACTCTAATTAATAATTTTAGGTCATTCTTTGGTTGGTAATATGCAAAGCACTTTGTTCCCATTCTTCAAAATTAGAATTTTAATTGGGTCTTTTTCAGTAGTTTAGAGATTTTATTGATTAATTTTATGTGATTCTTGATTGCTCCTAGGTAAATCTTACAAACCATTGTGGCTTTATGGGAGGACTACAGAAGAACAAAAGCACAGGATTGACCACTCCATATTTTGCTACCTCCACAGTAGAAGTAATATTCCATGTATCAACAAGAATGCCTTCTGATTCTGACGACTCTTTGACCAAGAAAGTAAGTGCTTTGAATTTTAAATCCTAATAATTAAGAAAAGTAATATATAAAAATATATAAATATCATAATTGATCAAGTACTATTTGGGGCCATAGTACTCTTCACCCAAAACTATCTACAGGAACTCTTGTTACAGAGGGAAAAGGGTGATATGAAAAGTTTGAAAGTCTCTATGTAAATGGATAATACTACTTTTCAATTTTCACATTAATGACATTTATATTGATTGAAAAAACTAATTATTACAAATCTCTTAAAATGTATCATAAATTTAAATAAAAACTAACACAAGACAAAAAAATAATGTATTGCTATTTAACATTAACAATTGAGTCTGTCACTTTGTTATACTATGGTGGCTTGTGTGATGCTGAAGGCTCTGTCACTGATAGTTCAGATACCAGCAGGGTCACCAGAGTGAACAGGTTTCAGGAAAGCTTGCAGACTAAGAACAGACTAGAAAGAAGGACCAGCCTGTCCACTTTGGAGGAATTAGCCACCAAAAACCTTACGGACAGCATTGAAACACTGTGAGATGCTAGCTATCGTGCACAGCAATAGACATTGTCAGAGATCGTGCCAAAAGATTGATATTCTAGGCTCAGTTAGCTAAGTTAGCCCAGTATTACCTGTGTTGAATCAGAAAATAATACGGTTTACTATGCTGTGCGTAGCATTCACATTCGAGAGAAATGGCATTACATTCGTCATCTAAAGCAGCGGTTCTTAACCTTCTTAATGCCATGACCCTTTAGTTTTGTGGGGTTTTTTTGCATCACTGCCTCTGGTGGTCGTGAGAGCTACCCAGTGCTGCTCCTGAGAGCTGCCGCTGGATTTGAACCGCCAAGTCTGCGGGCTGCAGTCCTGCACTCAACCACTTAAGCCACCAGGGCTCAGTCAATGCCATGACCCTTTAATACAATTCCTCATGTTGTGTTGACCCCAACCATAAAAGTATTTTCATTGCTACTCCTTAACTGTAATTTTGCTACTGTTATGAATTGGGAGAACCCTGTCAAAGGGTCATTCACCCCCATAGGGATCAAGACCCAGAGGTTGAGAACTGCTGCTTTAAAAGGGTATTTCGATGTAAGGACATTGGTCTTGAAATACAGTGCTGGCTGTGATAGGATTTTTCTCCCCACATAGCAGGAAACCCAGTTAATACAACTGTTTTTTCAAATTTATGCCTCAACCACTAAGGCTAGTGATGGTAAAATTGAAGAAGTCTACCAATGTCTTCAGTCAGAAATTGATCAAGCAGCCAATCAAGATGCATTGATATTTATTGGTGATTTTAATGCAAAAGCTGGAAGCAATCAACTACAGTTGGAAAATATGGTCTTGGCGATAGAAATGAAACTGAAGACCACCTTAAAATACAATTTTGAAAGACTAACCACTTCATAGTAAATTCTTATTTTCAACAACAAAAAGAACATTTATACATGTGGGTTTCTCCAGATGGAGTACACAGAAATTAAATGAACTGCATCTTTTAAAAGACAATGGACAAACTCAGTGTTAATAACTAAAATGAGACCAGGGACTAACTATGAAACAGACCATCAGTTGCTCATATTTAAGTTCAAGTTGAAGCTAAAGAAAATTAAAAAGTCCATGAAACCTAAAATGTGACCTTGAGTCTATCCTGCCCGAATTTCCAAAAGTTCTCAAGAACAGCTTTTTTGCATTGAACACTAATGACAGAAGACCTAATGAAATGTGGATGGCATCAGGAGCATCATTCATGCAGAAGTCAAAAGGTTATTTAAAAGACAGAAAAGAAAGAAAAAACCAAGGTGGATGTCACAAGAGTCTCTGAAACTCTTAGTTACAAAGTAGGTAAGGAAAAATGAAAGAAATGATGATGTCAAAGAGCTAAACAGAAAGTTTCAAAGGAAGACTATACTAAGCATATCTTAAATTGAAAGAACTAAAGAAAAAAAATTAAAGCGTTCAATTGCAGTATTAGAAAGTTTCCATGGCCAAAATATGGAACCATGTAGGAAGCCTCAAAAGAAGATGGAAAACAGGACAAAAAGGTGAGGGCATGCAAGTGAGCAGCAAGGGGAACAAAGTAATGAAGTCCCCATAGAATAATAAAAATAGATTTGGGACCAGGAGATGGCAGTCCATCAGACTCTACTGGAAGACACACAGACAAACAATGTGTAGGTTTGTCTTTTTGTTGTTGTTTTCTTTTGTTGTTTTGCTCTGTGTGTTTTTGTGCTTATTATCTCTGTGTGTCTATCTAGATAAGATAGGTGGAATAAATAATCCAGAGGAAAAAAACAATGGGACCACTCTTCAGGGCGAACAGGAGAGAGAAGGTGGTAGAGAGAAAGGAAGTGGGTGTTAACAAACCCCAGGACAAAGAAACAGCAAGTGATGTGAGATGAAAGTGAGGAGGGTGTCGGAGGTCTGGCAGGGCTTGGTCAGGGCAGTGTAATGGAGAGGAATGGCTGACACCCGAATGAAGGCTGAGCGTGACAGTGGGACAAGAGGAGAGTAAAAGGAGATAGAGGAGAGAACCAGGAGTCTAAGGGCGTTTATGGAGGTTGAAATACAGGTGTGTGTGTGTATAGATATAAGCATTTAAATATGGTAGGGAAATAGATCTATGTACAGATACTTATATGATCGGTATCAAGGTAGCAGATGGACATTGGGTCTCTACACAAGTACTCCCTCAATGCAAGAAAATTTGCTCTAATAATTCCATGATTCTCACCTTCCTTATACAATCACTGGAGACAAAATGGGTGCAAAGCAAATGTAGTGAAGAAAGCTGATGGTGCCTGACTATCAAAAGATACAGCATCTGAGGTCTTAAAGGCTTTAAGATAAACAAGCGACCATCTAGCTCAAAAACAACAAAGTCCACATAGGGGAAGCACACCAGCCTGTGTGATCATGAGGATGTGTTGATGGGAACAGATGTCAGGCATCAAAGACCCAGAACCAAAAAATCATATCAATGTGAATGAGGGGGAGCATGGAGACCCACGTAGACCCATCTGTGGACAGTTGGACTTCCCCTTACAGAAGAGTCACAAGGAAGAGACAAACCAGTCAAGGTGCAGTATAGTACTGAAGCATACAACTTTCCTCTAGTTCTTAAATGCTTCCTCACCCCCCGCCCCCCTCATCATGATCACAATTCTACCTGACAAATCTGGCTAGACCAGAACATGTACATGGATCTAGATAAGAACTGAAACCACAGGGAATCCAAAACAGATCAACCCCTTGGGACCAATAATGAGAGTATCATTATTGGAGGGTAAGGGTCAGGTGCGGGGGAGACAATAATGAGAGTATCGATAACAGGAGGGTAAGGTGGGGGTGGGGGGGAGAAGGGGGAATCAAACACAATGATCTACATAGAACCCCCTTTCTATGGGGATGGACATCAGAAACGTTGGTCAGTGTGAGACACGAAAACAATAATTTATAAATTATCAAGGATTCGCGAAGGAGGGTGGGAGAGGGTGGGGTAGGGAAATAGATGGATACCAAGGACTAAAGTAGAAAGAAATGATGATGGCAACTAATGTACAAATGTTCTTGACACAGTGGAAGTATGTATGGGCTGTGATAAGAACTGTGTGAGCCCTCTAAAGTGATTTAAAATAATAAAAGATGAAAAACACAGAGTCATAGACCAAAAGAATCACTCGACATTCAGTCATTTCAAGAGGTAGCATATAATCCAGAACCTGTTAAAACAGTGGTTCTCAATCTTCCTTATGCCACGACCTTTTAATACAATTTCTTATGTTGTGGTGACCCCCAACCATAAAATAACTTTCATTGCTATTTCATAACTAATTTTGTTACTGTTATGAATCATAATGTTTTGTTTTTTGTTCTTTTTTTGGGAGGGCATCACTGCCCTCTGGTGGTGGGAGTAGGAGGCCCAGCCTTTGCTCCTGTGGAGCTGCTGCTGGAATTGAACCTCCATCCCAGTGGGCCGCAGTCCTGTTCACAACCACTATGCCACCAGGACTCAGCCCTAGGATATATTTTCAATGTTATAAATTGAACATCATTAAACATAATTAAAGCATACTAATTAATCGCAAAACAATGTGTAATTATATATTGTGAAATATTTATGTGTTTTCCTGTGGAGTTAGGTGACCTCTGTGAATGGGTCGTTTGATCCCTAAAGGGGTCCTGACCTGCAGTTTGAGAACCACTGACCTCATGGAAGAAAGCCAAGCTGCACTGAAGGTATTAGCCAAAAAGCAAGGCTCCCGGAATTGAAAGACTACCAATGAAATGTTTCAGTAAGTTGATGAAACATGGAAGCGCTCGCTCTTCTATGCCAAGAAATTTAGATGACCCTTAGCTGGTCAACTGACTGACTGAAAGAGATAACATTTATACACATTCGAAAGAAAGGTTGACCAAGTGAATGTCCAACATATAGAACAATATCATTGATACTACATCACATAAAATTTTGCTGCTGATATCCAACAATGGATGTGGCAGTACATTAATAAGGAGTTGCCAGAAATTCAGAAAATTATGTGGAACGTTATTGGGGCATCAGGTGACATCATTGCTAATGTCAGTTGGATTTTGGCTGAAAGGAGAGAATACCATAAAGATGTTTACTTTTGTGTTATTGACGATGCAAAGCCATTTGACTATGAGGCTCATCATAAACTATGTGAATTTCAGAATACTTAATTGTGGTTATTCAGAAACTGAGCCTGCACCAAGAGACAATTGATGGAAGAGAACAAGGGAAATACTACGGTCAGGAAAGGTGTACATCAGGATTTTATCTTCTCACCGTATTGGTTTGTATGCCGAGCAAATCATCAGAGAAATTGGATTATATGAAGTAATTGGTTTCTATTAATCCAATTCAGCATCAGGATTGAAAGAAGACTTTTTAATGACCTGCGAGATGTAGGTCTTCCTTGCTGAAAGTTAGTAAGTTACTCGAAGCACTTGCTGATGAAAGTAGAGGATTGCAGCCTTCAGTATGAAATACAATTCAATGTAAAGAAAGCCAAAATCATCACAATTCTGTCAATAGGTAGCAGCATGATAAATGTTATCAAAGATGCCCTCTTGTTTAGATATGTAATCAATGCTCATGAAAGAAATGAGCAATCGATATCGAATGACATGTCGCATTGGTTAAGACTATAAATTGTTAAAAGCAAGAATACTGGCTGAGCCCCGGTGGCATCGTGGTTGTGCACAGGACTGCGGCCCACTGGGATGGAGGTTCAAATCCAGCAGCAGCTCTACAACGAGCAAAGGCTGGATCTCCTACTCCCACCACCAGAGGGCAGTGATGCCAAAAAAAAAAAAAACAGCCAAAAAAAAGCAAGAATGCTACTTGAAGGATTAAGGTGCATCTGACCTGAACCATGGTATTTTCAGTCACCTGACATACGTGTGAAAGTTTGACAGTCAGTAAGGAAGACCCAAGAAGAATCAGTGCATTCGAATTGTGCTGGTGAAAAATAATTGGAGGTATCATGAGCTGCCATCCAAAACACAGCTAAACTCGCTGCCATCAAGTCACTTCTGCCTCATCACGACCTTAAGAGTTTAGATAAGAACTTTGCTCCGAGTTTCTGAGACTGTAACTCTACAGAAGTAGAAAACCTCATCTTTCTCCCTTGGAGCAGCTGCTGGTTTCCTACTGCTGACCTTGAGGTTAGCAGCCCATTGGAAAACCATTTTGCTACCAGGGATCCTAGGGACTGCCAAAAGAATCAACAAATTTGTCTGGAAAAGTTAAGCCAGAATGCTCCTTAGAAGCAAAGATGACGATACTTCATCTCACAGAATTCAGACTTGTTGTTGGGAGAGAACAGTCCCTGGAAGAGAGCATTATGTTTTGCAGAGTAGAGAAACATTGAAAAAGCGGAAGAGCCGACAAGCTGGATTGGCAACAGCGGCTGCACAGTGGACTCAAACGTAAAAGCGATTGTGAGAGAGGAACAAGACGTGACAGTGTTTCGTTCTGTTTTACATAGGGTTGCTGTGATTCAGCACCTAAAAACACAAACAATGAATTTTGCTATCTCAAATTTATAAGGGATACAATGGAATCTCTGGGTGCCCAAGTCTTTTCAAACCTCCGCTACCATTTGCTAACTACAGAGAGGCATTCAAAATCATTCAATCTAGTGTGCCGACAGAAGATACCTCTAGGAAGTTTTCAATCTGTTTCTTTGTTTTTAATGAGAATCTTAAAATTTTTCTAAAAAGTGAACCTTGCCCAGTATTTCTTAGGTTTCTTCACTTTTTCCTTTTCTTCCTTCTGAATTACCAGTTTTTCATTTGCCAAACCGTACAGTTAACGAGCATCATGGTTCTGCAGGACCATTGCAATGAATTATTGAACCTAACCAATAGTGGAGTGGAAAGGATTGGTGTCAGAATTGTAAAGAAGGGTGGGTGCTGTCTGACCACCTTATACTTCTTCCACTCCCCACTCCTCTTACTCAAACTTTTTTTTCCCTTTCTCATCTCCCTTCCCTTCCCATTAATAGTTGAATGAAAGTATATCTCGTTGTTTTGATTTGCACACCTGTTACAGTTAATAAGCAGGAGCATTTCATCATATATTGGCCACCTAAAAATCTTCCTTGGTGAAGTGAAGTGTTCAGTTAGTACCTCTCACCCAGGCGGTGAGACTGCAGGAGGCACATGTGAGGTTGGGTTGTGTGAACATAGTAGCTGTCTCCATCAGGTGGGAAAGGGGTGGTGATGAGGTGGGGGGAATAAACAATAATAAAGGAAAACAGCAGTAAAAAATGACATCTAAAAAGAAAACAAGGAAAGGAAAATAAACAAGGGAAGAAAAAATATAAAATAAAACTAGCAGTAGCAGAATAAATAGGAGAAAATGTACATGTATGTTGTAAAAATGTAAAATGTAAAAAAATTTAAAAGGGAAAAATTATTAGCAAAAACAAGAAAGAGAGGGGAAAATGAGGTGAGAATAAAGAAAGGGAAATAACAAAAGGTAAGAAAATGGTGGGGTATAATACCCAGAGAGTGGAAATTATGGGCAGTGCTCTCTTCCATCCAAGAAGCTACTATTGCTGCAATGGGTGAGAAATTAGGCAAAACCCAGCCCTAAATGGATTTATTGCTGCTCTCGATGATGTCTAAACTTAGAGGGTGACCTAGTTGAGGGTGCTTATTCATAGAAGGAACTTACTTGAGCCCAGAGGGCATCCGGCAACAGGGCTGCTGGTTGTAGAAGGAGTTCTTGTGCACCCAGCGATGGCCTGGAAGAGGTCTCCTGTTTGACTCTGCATACCCTGCTGGAGGTAAAGCTCACGTCTTTCAAACGCAGTGTTGAATTTCCCAGCAGGGGATGATGCCACCTTGTCTTAGCAAAGTTTAAGACCAGTGAGAAATGCTCAGGGTAGAGCTGTTAATCAGGATGTTACAAAGTTCTTTTAGTTGTGCTCATAAATGAACATAGGGTATACAACTCTACTGCAAGCCTCAGCCGAAGCCACTCAGCTTCATTTCCATGGATCAACAAACTTAGCCACAGATGGACTGGACTCCGCAAGCCTCCGAGAGAAAAGCACTCAGCTTTACTTGCTCTGTGATTTAGGAAATCCACCAGTCTGTTCCATGCTATGGCTCATGCCTCTGCTGCTGCTGCTGCTGCTGCTCTTCTGATGTTACAGCTGTCTTCTGGATCCAGGAGTATTACTGTGATGAGGGGATCTTGAGTCCGGAGAACCTCCACTCTTAACTCTCACTGTTAATGAGGTCCCTCCTTGTACTTCTCAGAGGTTCAATTTTTATGCAATAGAATGTTATCCCAGGGCATCCTGTTCATAATTAGTCACAAGTGAATCCTATCAGTATCATCCCCAGCCTTCTTACCAGACCCATGCAAGGAAAGGTCATTTGGTGGTAATTACAGACTTTGGCTAGAAGAATCACTGCCCCTTAAAGTCAGTGATTGAAACCAACTAGACCTTCCTCCAGGAAAGACGCAGTTTCTGGCCCCAAAAGATTTGCAGCCGGGAAAACTTTGTATGAGGTCGATATGAGGAGAAATCAACTCCATTGATAGTGAGTTTGCTTTCAGTTTTGACTTATTTCAGTGGTAGGGATTAGCCATGTTTCTGGTCACCAGAAGCTTTTGAAGAACAAACTTGGGGAGAGTCACCCAGCCACCATTGTAGGTACCTGTGATGTCAGTTCACTGTCCTGATTAAACACTGTTAGAAAAGTTCTGGCCATGTGATAATTCACTATTTCCGTGTATCTTCTCTCTTGACTCTTTTATTCCGTTTCTTCTCCTAGTTGGTGTTCAATCCATTTCTCTAACCTTTATTCTGAAAGTCAGATTCCCAAAGTTATTACCCATATCTATTGAATCTAGTTTCCTCTTTGTTGTAGAGGGCGCAGGGAACATGCTGTAAAGCAGCGGTTCTCAGCCTACGGGTCACGACCCCTGTGGGGGGCGAACAACCCTTTCACAGGAGTCACCCAATTCACAACTGTAGCAAAATGGCAGTGATGAAGTAGCAACAAAAATAATTTTATGGTTGGGGTGGCAGGGGGGCTGTCACCACAACATGAGAAACTGCTTTATAGGGTAGGAACTGTATTGAGGGCATTAGGAAGGTTAAGAACCACTGTTGTAGAGGTCTGGGTACTTTGCATGCCCAATCTGCCATCTTGCCAAAGTCTCTAATCATTGTGATGCTTGCCCTTAATGTGCTCCTCATTGTTTTAGTATGAAAGATTTATCTAAATAATAATGACCTTTTATTTTAGCTCTATTATAGAATAAAATTCTCTTTGACAGAAGCTTAAATGTTTAAGCTTAATATAGCAGCAAGTTGTCTTATACCAGTTTTCTTTAATAAAAAATTTTTCTGTGTTGGTATTTTTTCTCCTGAATTTAATAAATTCCACATTAGTGATAATAAGTTGAGGCTTTGAACAATTGGATATCATTAGTTTGTCCCCTCTTTCCTAGGTACATATATCTTTAGGTGTGTTAATCCATTCAGTTGACACATTAATGAGCTCTGGTTGAAGTGCAATATTGTGGGAAGTAAAGCTTGTTGACCTCAGCATGGAGTTTAATACCTCTAATTAAATTAGATAGTCGACAGTCAGTATAAAGGAATAGCCATGCCTCTGGCAAGCTAGAATTATTTATGACTTTGGTTCTTTGTTTTCAACTTAATAGGAGAAAATCATTTATATCCATTTAATTTTAGTCATGACTTTAAAAAATATATACATATATATATAATATGTGTGGTGATTTTATAGTTTCAAAGATTCTCAGAATAAGTATCAAATTTTAAGTGTAGCACTTTTATATCTTGTGAAGAGAAGCTTTTTTAAGGTCGGACAGTAGCATCAGATTTTGTAGAACATGTACTATATTTTTGAACAAATTAAAGATTCTGTCTAGAAAAGTCTCTCAGAAATATAATGCCTCCATGTCAAAAATCCTGATATAACCCCAGTCCAAGCCAACTGTTCTATAAATTACCTCTACCTGAGGAAGATTGATGGAAAATGGTTAAAAATAATTTTCACTTAGCTGAGTTTATTCACCCCTAAAAATCAAAAGTGCGGCAAGCATTGGTGTAAAGTGTTCACAGGAGCCTCTCTCATTTCCTCTGTCTCCTTGTTCTAGCCACTTGCTGATACTCTGCTTCAAAGGTAGTTGAATCATCCTTGCAGGAGTTTGATGAAGATCAAGTTGAGATAATTGTAGCATACTTAGTTGGACTCTCTAGTCTATCATTTCATTTCCTGGACCCCCAAAAGAAGGGGAAAAAGTACTTTATTTGAGTCAATTTCCTCTGAAAGACTGTTAGTAAGACTGAAAGACTCCCATTTTCTGTCTTGAAGTTTGGTCACAACAGTTTTGCATATAAAAGGTATTGTATTTCTGCCTGGTCTTATTTCAGTTTTTTCTTTTTTCTTTTAAGATATAAGATACGTTCCAAAGAGTTATATGTTTACTACAGTCTGGAAAGTAAATTAAGCAAACATCTAAGGAATAATAATAAAATATATATTTCACTGTTCAGGTTAACTTGCAATTAACAAATGCTGTGAAATTACACTAACAGTCTCAGTTTCAAATATAACAAAAAGCAAAACAAAACCACTGCCATCAAGACCATTCTGATTTATTGCAAGCTACAGGACAGAATAAAATTCCCTGTAGGATTTCCAAGGCTTTTTTTATGGTAGCAAACAGCCCCATCTTTCTCTCATGGAACAGCGGGTGGGTTCAAGCAGCCAATCTTTTGGTTATCCATAAAGCACTTTAACCGCAGCAACACCAGGGCTCCCTTTAAATATAACAACCTTATACAGAATAATTGTTTCAATCATGGGCTCTATCTTTAACCCCGATTTCTATAACTGTACTCTGGTAACAAGAATAAAAGGATAATGAAACCAGAGAATGTTAATGTTTCAAACCATATCTCAGCACTGGAGTGGGGTAATTTGGATGGGATAGCAGTGGCTTCTTCTTGCATGTGAAATAAGATTCTTTCCTCACTGTGCCCTTCCCAGTGCTCTACATGATTTGGCTGGCTGGCTGCCCACTTTTCTGTTCTCCTCTCCTTTTCATCTACCACAATCAGACCTCACTGGCTGGCTCTATAACCTTGTAACATGTGAAGCTAATTCTCTTCTCAGGAGGTGTGCACTATTGTTCTCTCGATTTGAAATGTGCTTTTTCCAAATCTTCAAGCTCTCTTATTGACATTGTTCTACTCCCAAACCCACATGAAATTTCCTCAACGACTTTTCCAGATTATCCTAGCTGAAGAAGCTCCCAAACACTAACACTATCACATTACCCTATTTATTTTCTGTATAGCACAGTCATTTAAAATTATCCTATTTTGTTTATTTTTTACGTTTTCATCTCCTCTCACTAGAATGGAAAGACAAGGATTTTCTCTCTGTTTTGTTTACTACCATATACCCCAACACCTCACACCAAACTTGTTGGTGTTTAATAAATATTTGTTAACTAGAGATACTCGAACCATAAATCAAAGAACACTTTAAAGATACTTTTATCATTATCAAAGTGAGATATATATATATCATGCAATAATCTCAGATAATTCTATTTATATACTGTATACTATGGTGACAGAAAAAATTATGAAGAAAAATATAGTGACATTCTTTTTAATAGCCATATTTACTGAGTACCACTAGTAAAGAATAGTACTAGATGCTTACAACTTTAAGAAAATGCCAAACCTTTAAGAA
Organism: Nesogale talazaci; assembly: GCA_004026705.1. Lineage (NCBI taxonomy): Eukaryota > Metazoa > Chordata > Mammalia > Afrosoricida > Tenrecidae > Nesogale > Nesogale talazaci. The sequence goes on from PVJH01000749.1 coordinate 174,530, forward strand.
ACTTAATCACCTAAAACAAATGACACAGCCAGCAAATGAATACATGAAAATATATAGCTCTAAGCATACATATGCAGAAGTATCCCTGTTAGTGCAGTGAGTTACATGTTGGGCATTTAACCACAAGGTCAACAGTTAGAGACTGCTAGCAGCTTCACAGGAGAAGCACAGGGCTTGCTACTCCTGTAAAGAATTGCAGTTTTGGGGGCTGAGCCCTGGTGGCGTAGAGGTTGTGCGCGGGACTGTGACCCACTGGGTTGGAGGTTCAAATCCAGCAGCGAGGCTGGGCCTCCTACTCCCACCATCAGAGGGCAGTGATGCCCCAAAAACAAACAAACAAAAAAAGAATTGCAGTTTTGTATACCCAGAGGGGAAATTCTCTCCTGTCCTCAATGGTTGCTGTGAATCACAATGAAATCAATGGCAGTAAATATGTGCAGAAAAGACACGAGGAGGCTTCAGAAAGTTCACAGATGTTAGCCAAATATTGTATGAGACCACTACCATAAAAAGAGGCACCAAGACAAGGGTAGGCTTCTGTTCTCAAGTCATATAATCTTCTATTCCAGTTTCTCAGGTAACAAGGTTGTGTGCCTGCCTAGAACTCATGAATCATATATTTATACACATTAAACACCACTTCAATAAGGGAGGCCTCACCTCAACTGAATCAGTTGCCAATGATGAGGAGAAAGGGAAAGGACCACTCAGTTCCTGCTATTCAGCATTATTCTACCATCATCTCAAGTTAGGTAGACCACCGATGGGAGAATAAATTCTGTAATACAGTAAGTCCGTCCTTCTGACATAATTTGGATTCAGCCTTTGGTGACCCAGGTCATATAATAAAGACAACCAAGACTTTATGGATCACACCAGAAGGATCTGATTTGGAATTCTCATTAAACGAATTGGACTCTACACTAAACACACCCGTAACAGATTAAAGGAACTGAAATGCTTCCATGTGAAAAGAAGCAAACAATTCTATGCCAAAGATATAGAGGTGGAAGTCATTGGGACTTGGTCCAAAATTCTTGCTTTGAGAGGGTGCCCAATAAGTGGTCATTCAAGACTACCATGTATATGTTATTTTCATGATCCCTTTGACTTTTTATGGTATATATAGCCTTTGTAAATGAGCATTAGTGAAAGTTTTTCCCTATCTCCAACCCTCATTGTTAGCATAGTGTACAGTCACCTAAGTTGTTAATTTGCACACATCAACCATCCCTGTATTTTGGTCAGAAAAACTGCCCTATACATGTATATTTTTCTCAACAGTGTTTTAAGTTATATACCATTGGCTAAACTAATGCTAAAACTGATAGAACTACCATATGCTCCATGGGTATAATTTACAGTGCCCTTCAGGGAAATACTACTGATGACTCTAAAGTAAACCAGGGACATATAGAAACCAACAATCCATATTCGCTGCCATCAGGTCGATGCAAACTCAGAGCTACCCCGAAGCACCGGGTAGAACTGTCCCTGTACGTTTCTGAACCTGTAGCTATTTACAAGAGGATAAATCCCGTCTTTTTTCCGTGGAGAAGCTGGTGATTTCAAGCTGCTGACCTTAAAGATTTAAGCCCCACATACAGCCACTGTGCCACCAGGGCATATCCATAGGTATGTGAGTGGATTTTGACTTCACACTTAATCGTAGCCTTAATCTAAGAAGTGTTAGTTCTTATGACATGGCTCTGCTCGTTGTCTACGCCCATGAAGTTATCCCTGAAGAAATGGGTGTTATAGCAAAGTATGGTAAAGAAAGCAGAGGCCCAGCTATCATAAAAAATAGTGTGTGAGGTCTTGAAGATGTTTCTTAAACAGCCGTGTAAGTGAGATGTCAGCTAAACCCACACCTGCCTGTGTAACCTAAGAATTGTAATTAATAAAAACCCAGAGGAGGGGATGGTATTAGAGTGTAAATTCTGAACACTCAAGTTTGCAGAAGGTTGCAGATGACAGTGAAAGCCCCTATGTGAATTCTGTCTCTGGTGACTCCCCTCTATGGACCAGAAATGGGAAAGACCTTGTAATCAGCGTTCTGTATAAGCCTAGTTTTTCTGCATATTTTAGTGCGGTTTTTGTGGTAAAATCAGGTGCGTTGGCAGAGATATTCAGGCTGGCTTATACTCAGTACCTTGTAGGGTAGATTGCTGCAGTTACAGTTAGGTCAAAATGTGACACTTCCTCATGGACTTCCCTTTTGATCAAATATATAATTGCCTCTGTTTTTATATTTTCTGCTTTGTCTTTGATTGAGGTTTCCCTGTTTCATTCCGTCATTGTTGGACTGTTGTGTCTTGTTTTCACTTTGGTTTGGGGGCTTTTTTTTCTCTGTATGAAATCTGAATGAGGTAAGCCTATCGAGACAGTAGCTAGGTGAATAGATTCAAAGTGCCATTGTAGGTAAGGGTGGTGACAAATGGGTAGCTAACAACAAGTATCAGAAGGAAGAAATGCCCTGGACTTGATTGTAGAGATAGATGATTGTACAACTCTTCTGAATGTGATTGAACTTCTGAAAAGTATGTGAGTTGTATAATAGGATTCCCCGCCACCCCCGCCCCCCCCTCCCCCAAAAAAAAAAGTAACTGGAAAACTCTGCAGGATGGAGTTTTTGTAGTAATATTTTTCTTTTTGGGGGGGAGGGGGCAACACTGCCCTCTGATGGGAGTGGGAGGCCCAGCCTTGCTCCTGGAGAGCTGCTGCTGAATTTGAACCATCAAGCAAGTGGGCCGCAGTCCCGCACTCACCCACTATGCCACCGGGGCTCAGCTGTAGTAGCATTTTTAAACCCACTAGTGAGCATCAGTCAGCTTGCACTGAGTTAGTACACCAGTGGTGTCTCCTGAGAAGATTCTTTCTAGTCAACAGTGATTTTTTTTCATAAAAGTAGTTTCCTCAAACCTCATTTTTTTTTGGTGATGTCCAATTTCAGAGAAAAGTGTGCAGCTGTGAGATTTTGTTTCCTGCTAAAGAAAAATGCTGCAGAAACTGTTGTAATTTTGAACACAGTTTACAAGGACACTACTATGGGAAAAACTTGGGTGTTTGTGTGTTTTTCTTGTTTCAAAAAAGGTGAAATGCCGATGGATAACAAATCTTGTTCTAGGCGTTTGCCAACATCCTGAAATGGACAAAGAATGATGACAAAATTCATGCACCTGTGCTCGAAGACCAACGACAGATCATTGAAGAGATGAGAAAATTATCTGGACTATCTTGGAGCTCGGTTTAGCGAATTTTAACAGAAAATTTGGGAATGAGAAGGGTTGCTGTGAAATTTGTGCCTGAGGGTGACTGACCAGGAAAAAGAGCATTGCCAGAAATCTGCCTTACTTTGAAAGAACATCTCCAAAACGACCAGACTTTTTTTTTCCAAGGTCATTGCTGGTGATGAGACATGGTGCTGTTTTTATGACTCCCCAAAACAAACATCAGTCCAGCCAGTGGAAGACACCATTGGCACCTCACCCTCAAAAAAGCTATTCTCGTGAAATCAAAGATCAAGATGATGCTCATTTGTCTTTTTTTTTTTTTTTTTTTTTGAGGGGCATAATGCATTTGGAGTCTGTTCCACTAGGTCATACTGTTAATCAAGCTTTCTGTGTATTTAGGGGTTCTGAAAAGTTTACATAACAGAGTGTGACAAAAAATGCTTGATTTGTGGCTTATGGAATACTGGTTTTCCACCGTGACAGTGCACCTGCCCACATAGTCATCTCAATGCACCAGTATTTGGCAAACAGGAGCATGCCTCTCTTGCCCCCACACACCTGACTTTCCTGACCTGGCTCCTTTTGGCTTCGTTTCCGGGAATACAGAGGGACATGAAAGAACAGTGATTTGATGACATAGAGGAGGTGAAGGGAAAACGAGGGAGGTGCTGACAGCCATCCAAACAGATGAGTTTGAAACTGATTCCAAGAATGGAATCGCAGATTTGACAAATGTTTTAGGTGTAACGGAGAGCACTTTGGAGGCAATAAGGTTGTTTTGTAAGAAAGGAACCTTAATAACTTTTTTTGATATTGCAGTTTGGGGTTGTACCCCTTAGTATGTCAGTGAAACTGTTAAAAATTAATTAAAAATAAAAGTTCATGAAAATGATGTTAAAAAATTAACCAGTTTGAAAACTTTGCATATATATGTCATGAAAAATATCATAATTTCCGGTTCTAATATTGACCAGAATTCATATATCTTCCATTTTTAATATAAATAAATGAATAAAAGTTCATGGATAAAAGGAATTAAAAGATAATTTAATTTTTCCATGAACATCTTGAAGCTCCTCATGTATTTTAGCATGATCGATGCATAGGTGATAGTATATGTTTTCATAAGAATGAGGGGGGGGGGAAGTAGGGACTTAAAGCAGTGAGCAATATTCAGCTTTAATTTCTAAATGTATACCAGTACTTCCCAAAGTAATTATCTGACATAATTATACTTGTTCTTTAGCTTTTAGTTCAGTTGCCATTATTGATCAATATTCTTTATTATTTGCATTAAGAAAAGTATATTTAGTGTGCTTATCTATTTTTTTCAATAATCACTTAGAGTTTGGTTGTTTAACACCATCTCCTGTTAAAAGCTTCCTGAGAGTTGAGGCCTTGTCTGTTTTGCTTCATCATTTTATCTTGAACAACTAGCACATTGCATTTAGTTGATTTTCAATCTTTGCTAATGTATAAAAGAAATGTGTAGGGAGAAAGGAGAGACAGCCCTTACCAACTCAGTGAGCGAGTGCATGTATGTGGGCTGAGTGCCTCTGAACCAGAGCAGTCATCGAGGAAATAGGGAAGTATAAAAAAGAAATATGACACATGCTTCATTTTTGTTTTTATTGAAAAACTTGTTAGACATAGAATATAAGTGCTGCTATAAGTTGGGCATACTTCCTAATTTTCACAAAAGAACATGCAACAGGGCATAAACTGCAAAAATGACCAACATTCATGAGCTCTATGTCAATGCCTGGAAAAAATAGGATTATTAAACAGATGGTTTGTGAGCACATAGATATTGAAGTAGTGATCACTGGGAGCCAGTATGAGTTCACCATAACAAATCACGTCAGAGTAACTGAATTTGTTTTAATAGGATTACTAAATCAGAGGAAAGCCATATATGAAATAAAACATTTAAGTCTTTTTGCTGTGGAGAAGTTGAAGAAATGTTAAATTTATAATTCAGTAAATATATTTTTTGACTGTATAGCCATGTCCAGAGCACATAAATTATGTTATGAGAAGTAGTATGGAAGGTAGCTTAAAATGAGTCTGAAACTAGTCTGCCTGCGTTTGAATTTTGACTCTGCTATTTACTAACTTTATGACCTTAAACAAGGTGCTTCATCTTGTTATGCTTTAATTCTTCATCTGAAAAATGAAGATAATAATAATTATCCTAGCCTTAAATAGCATGTTTATGAAAACTAAGTGGGCTAATTATTACAAGGCACTGAGAATATTGAGCACTCAATGAATGATGGCTTCTTGCTGCTGTTGCTTTTTAATCAAGAGAAAGGTCTGTAGTGACTTGCTTTACGGCTCTTACCTTGACCTAAACTTAGCCCATTTTATATTTTTATCCAAAAGCTGTCTGAAGACACAAAAATATAAGTTTAAGGACAGCCCAAACCTGGGGAAGAGAAAGTCAACATAAGTAATAACAGAATCAAGCTAACAAAAGACCTTCATAGGATTAAAAATAGCCTGAACCATGCAAGGAAAAATTATTAAGAACAAATACAAAATTCTCTAATAAATCTAGGTAGCTTCAGAAATGCAAGTCTTAAGTTTACTATAAAGAATGTTGTAGGGCTGAGCCCCGGAGGCGTAAGTGGTTGAGTGCAGAACTGCAGCCCGCGGGCTTGGCAGTTCAAATCCAGTGGTGGCTGGGTGGCGCCCACGACCGCCAGAGGCAGTGATTCCAACACACAAAAAAAAGAATGCTGTAATGACTGTAGCTCTGTAAAAGTGGGCCAGTTGGGATGAGTAAGCTTCCCAGCCTTAGGAGTTCTGGCACAGAGGCAAGATAAGTACTTGTTAGTGATGTTGCAGCAGTTAGACTCAGTGAATTCCACAGGTGTGTCAGAAAATTCGAGCTGTGGGATACTCTCCAGTACTCCAATATCTCATTCCTTCGAGTCTGACTCACAGAGATCTTAGATGATAGGGTAGAACTGGCACCATAGACTTTGGATGCTCTAAATCTTTACGGGAATTGAAGCCTCTTCATCCTCCAAGGGTTTTGAACTGGTGGTTTTGAACAGCTGACCTTGTGGTTAGTAGCCCATTTTATAATCTACCATGGTAATAAATTAGGATCTCACCTATTGAGGGCTTTTTTTTTTTTAGCATGTTGCATTTTATTTAAATAGCCTTATAACTTCTTTGTCTTCATGAATTAATAATGATACTCTGGGGCCTCTGTGCTATACCTCGTGTTTCAAAATAAGTTAAGCAGTAACTGAGATAGAGTAGGAATGTGATTGGGAAAGTAGTTTAATTGTCGAGATAAGGCTATACCATGGACAGAAATTGTATAATCTTTCAGAAATGGATTGGTATCTGAGTACAAAACTCTTTTGAGAATGTTCAAACTGGGCTGGGTCCCGGTGGCGTAGTGGTTGTGCGCGGGACTGCGGCCCACTGGGATGGAGGTTCAATTCCAGCTCCACAGGAGCAAAGGCTGGGCCTCCTACTCCCACCACCAGAGGGCAGTGATGCCTCCCAAAAAAAATCAAGCTGAGACTGTTCAAACTGTAGGAAAACCTGGATGGTATAATAGGACACTATCTTGTATGTTCATAGGTGATAAAGTATAAATAACTATAACAGAGTCTACAAAATACTTAGGTCAAATGGACACATTCTCAGTGCCCCTTGAAAAATTATAAATTATTATTGTTTTCATATCTTACACCAACTGCTGTCTCCCTTCACCCACATTTTTGGTGTTCATCCCACTGAGGGATGGAAGTTATGCGTTAATGATTGAGATCAGTTCCCCCTTTCACGGGCCCCCCCCCCCATCCCCCATCTTCACCGTACTCTGCTGGTATCGCCACTCCCATTTATATTCCTGAGGCGTTTATCTGACCTGGATTCTTTGTGTCGTGAACTCTTATCTATACTAGTATACATGCTCCAGTCTAGCCGGAGCGGAGAGGAGAGGCAGGATCTTGATAATGATAGTGGGGCAGGGCAGGGCAGGGGGGTGGGGGGGGCACGGAATGAGGAAGTTAAGGAACCAGAGGAATATTATGTTTCATTAGTCCTGTACTGCTCCCTGGTTGCCCCATCCCTCGACATCCTTATGTTAGGGGATGTCTATTATCTACAGATGGGTTTGGGGTCTCTGTTCCAGCCCCCCTTGTTCTCAACAATGTTTTTTGGTTTCGTGTTTTAAGGTGCCCATTATCTGTTTCTGTCTACACCTCATGATCACACAGGCTGGTGTGCTTCTTATATGTGGGATTTGTTGCTTCTCTGCTAGATGGCCACTTGTTTAAAGCTTTTAAGATCCTAGTCAGGCACCATTAGCTTTCTTCATCACATTTGCTTATGCACACTTTTTGTCTTCAGTGATTGTGTCAGGACGGTGAGCATCAGAGAATGGCAGGTTGTTAGAACAAAGTCTTATTGCGTTGAGAGAGGGCTTGAGCAAGGGCCCATAGTCCATCCACTTCCACAGTGTATTGCCATATAAATATATGTACAAGGGCCAATAACTTTGTTTTTATGAATTAATATATATCAGAGAATGGCAGGTTGTTAGAACAAAGTCTTATTGCGTTGAGAGAGGGCTTGAGCAAGGGCCCATAGTCCATCCACTTCCACAGTGTATTGCCATATAAATATATGTACAAGGGCCAATAACTTTGTTTTTATGAATTAATATATTTACATAAGTGCACACCTGTGTTTATACCTCTATCCATAACTTTGCTTCTTAGAAAATGGACACATTCTTGTTAGCTCTCCTTTTGATCACTAAAACTCATTCTGAATAGTCATATTAAAATTTCCCCCAACACATAGCAGTGATTAGCACTTTCTCAATTTAAGTATACCATGTATACGTGAGTATAAGCTGGCTTGAATATCAGCCAAGAAACCTAATTTTGCCATAGAAAGTGCATTAAAAATGTGCTGAAAACTGAGGCTGCAGGCTGCAGCGCAGGGAGAGGGACATGTCTAACCAGAGCACATTAGAGCAAATACAGGGGGAGGAGGAGAGAGGAGTGAATCCTGGCCCATCAAGCCTCAAGAATGACCTCCCCACTCAGAACAGCCATTGCACAAAGAGGACCATATAATCAGCCCCACTATGAAATATGACATCCCTTGCTAACCCAAGGCCCTGTGGGGACAGCACTGGAGAAGCAGGGTTGGGAGTGCACCCAGTCTGACCCCACTACACCAAGAGAAGAGCAGCAGGAGGAACAGACCATGGAGTTCCCGAGGGAGTGCCAAGGACATGCTTGGGGGCCAGGATATGGCACCCCATCTGATTCAGCCGGGGGACACTTAGGGAGGTCAACAACCACACTTTAAACTATTTACATGTTTTTCTTTCTTTTATTATTATTATTTTTACTTTTTTATATTTTTTCTAGGCATTGGGTTTTGTTGTTGTTGTTGTCATCCTTTTGTCGGTTCTTGCAGTGTTGTTTTTTTTTGTAATATTATTATCTCTGCAAGTCTATCTAGATAAGATAGGCTGGATAAACAGTCTGGAGGAGAAAACAACTGGACTAATAATTCCAGGGAGATATGGGAGATGGGGAGGTGGGGGAATGTTGGTGATGTTGGTTGACCATCCCAGGGTCAAGGGAAAAATAAGTAATACAAAATCAGTGACAAGGTGGGTGTATGAGGCCGGATATGGGTTGATCACGAGTAATGTAACAGAGAAATTACTGAAGCCCAAATGATGGATGAGAATTGATGGTGAAGCAAGAGGAAAGTAAAAGAAAATCAAGGAAAGAACTGGGGGGTAAAGGGCATTTATAGAGGTCTGAATAAGGCATGAGCATAGGTAAATATATTTATATATGATGATGGAGAAATAGATCTATGTGCATATACTTAAAGGATTAGTATTAAGGCAGCTTACGGTCATTTGACCTCCACTCAAATATTTCCTCAATGCAAGAACACTTTGTTCTATTAAATTGGCATTCCTTGATGCTCACCTTCCCAACACAATCAGTGGAGACAAATGTGTGCACAAGCAAAAGTGGTGAAGAAAACTGATGGTGCCCAGCTATCAAAGATATAGTGTACAGGGTCTTAAAGGCTTGAAAATATTATAGCTCAGAAGCAACAAAGTCAACATGGAAGAAGCACACCAGCCTGAGTGACCACAAGGTATCAATGGAAGCAGTTATCAGGCATCAAGAACAAAAATCATATCATTGCATGCTCACCTTCCTCATAAGATCACTGAAGACAAAGGTATGCATAAGCATTTGTGGTGAAGAAAGCTGATGGTACCTGCCTATCAAAAGCTATAGTATCTGGGGTCTTAAAGACTTGAAAGTAAACAAGCGGCCTTCTTGCTCAGAAGCAACAAAACCCATGTGGAAGAAGCACACCACCCTGTGTGACCACGAGGCATCAAAGGTATCAAGTATCAGGCATCAAAAAACTAAAAATTATATAATTATAAATGAGGAGGAGTACAGATTGGGGACCCAAGGTCTATCTGCGGGGGAAGTGACATTCCCTTACAGAAGAGACCTGGGGAGGAGACGAGCCAGTCAGGATATATTGTCACAGTGATGAAATATACATCTTTCCTCGAGTTCTTAAATGCTTCCTCCCTCCCACTATCATGATCTGAATTCTACCTTACAAATCTGGTTCGATCAGAGGATGTACACTGGTGCTGATAGGAACCAGAAACATGGGGAAGCCAGGACAGGTGATCCCTTTAGGATCAGTGCGGTGAGTGGCGGTCCTGGGATGATTGAGGGAGGGTGGAGTAGAAAGGGGGAGCCAATTTTAAGAATCTACATATAACCTCCTCCATGGGGTACGAACAATGGGGAGACACCGGACAGCATTTGACAAGACAAAGTTATAATAGTTTACAAATTATCAAGGGTTCAGGAGGGAAAGGAGGAAGAGCCAATACCAGGGGTTTAGGTTGAAAGAAAATGTTTTTGAGAATTATGATGACATCAAAGGTACAAATGTGCTTTGCATACAATAGATGTACAGATGGATTGTGCTAGAGTTGTGCGAGCTCCCAATAAAATGATTTTTTAAATGTGCTGAAAAAACTCAGCTTATACATGAGTATATATAGTAATTATTACATAGATTTTAAAGATATAAAGAGGAAACATGCCTTATGACAATATAGAGTAATTATGTTGTTAGCAGTGGAATAGGAATGACAGATTTTCATGAATCGTTCTTTTGAGATATTTGAACATATATTTAGAATGACTTTGTTACACACGTGTCGAAAATCTTCACTACAACATCTTGGCAAAGAATGTATTGTTCTTTCCATTAAACTTCTATAACAGACTTTTAATACCCTGTGGTAGATACTTGAAGACAAGCTTTGGTTATGAGATAAAAGTCCAGTTGTCTTTTCCCCTCGTTTCTTTAGATAAGTGGGCACTAGAAATTATAGATAGTTTTGGCAATAGTTCAAGGGTTAATGTAGCAGATAAATAAAAGGAATTTTCTGTAAATTGAGACCTGCATTATTTCAGTTGTCTTGTCTCTCCTAACTTAACTCATTTAATTTTAAAAAGTAAATACTTAAATTCTTCCTGACAGTGTGCTCAGCTTTTACTATCGTTTATTACTTCAATTATACTTGATATCACTTAGAACAATCTGCCATTTGGAAATTTCAGTATAGCCTGGAGCTTAGTATTAGATCTGGCTGCTATTGTAACATGTACAGCATATGACATTAATGTATCAAAATTAGATTGGATCATCCCTCCTGGTTAAATTTATTTCACATTTCTTTTGTATTCAGTTAACATAAACCTATTAGGGAAGCTGACACATGGGATGGCTGTATAGGAAGGATATTTTTAAAGTATTTTGATTAAAAAATGAAATTATAGAGCCATGACTTTTCTAATTGTATAATCTCTTTTGCTTTTTAAAAATGTCAGAAAGCCCAAGTCCCGAATTGTATCATTCAAGTTTTGTGTGTCTATTTATTGTGTAAGTTAGTAAGAATTATAACTTCAAAAATCAACAGTATTTTAATATTTGAGCCTATCACCATCATGTATTTGATAAAAGTGGTTTGGCTTATAAGAGAAAAAAGAGACGGAATCCCTTTAATTCCCTAAAAACAGTCTTAAAGTGTTTATACCAATCACTTCTAAGATTATAGCTTCTGCTCTGTTGGTTTATGTAGATACTTTGTGTAAAGTAATAGCTACCTCATGCTTATAATCCTCAAAGGCAGTGGTTCTCAACCTGTGGGTTGTGACCCCTTTGGGGGTCAAACGACCCTTTCATAAGGGTCACCTGATTCATAAAAATAGCAAAGTTACAGTTATGAAGTAGCAAGGAAAGTAATTTTGTGCTTGGGGGATCACACAACATAAGGAACTGGATTACGGAATTAGGAAGTCTGAGAACCACTGCTCTAAGGTACCTGAGAATGTATTTTTTACTAAGGAATGCAAATTTTAAATATCTTGTATTCTCAAAGACTTGCTGATGTTCAGAGTGAATATGATTTCCTCCAGAGATTAGTGTTTGGGGACTTTAAGAACTGTGGAACCCCTAGCTCCTAGCACTAAAAAGAAAAAAACCTTATTATATACTCTCTCTTCAGAAAAATACCCAAGTACAGTTTTACAGATAAATGCCGTATTCACAGATCTCTTGAACCCAGGTTAGAAACTCCAGTTTGAAAACCAATCACTAATTGTACTTAACTTTAGGTAAGTCATATGTTTATGTAGTTTCTTATTCTGTGATCTTTTTAATGAAACAAATGTCCTTTTGGGTTTCTGAGAGTAACCCAAGTAGAAAGTCTCATTTTTCTCCTGAGGAACATCTGATAGTGGTCTTGGCTATGATTTTTAAACTACAATAAATTGCATATTTCAAAAAGAGACATTGCTTACAAGTTAGCTCATAGTATAAAACACTTAGCCCTGTTTCCTCTTAACTCTCCCACCCACAGTGTGTCCAGTTATCTGAGAGAAATGGTGGGGATCAGGAGGACACAAGCCCCAAAATGGGCTTTCATGTTTACAGTGGCAGGATCAAGACATGTATGAGAATAACCAAATATTAAGATGCAGGTTTATAGTCTCTATGAAGAACACTCAAGACTAATGGGCATTAATGTAATTGCTAAATAAGTTGATTAGAAATCTAAGTTTTAGACGTTTTACTTTTTTATAATTTTAATCATCACATTAACCCTTTTTATTATTTTAATCATCACTTTAACCCTTTGATTGCCATTAATATCTTTATGAACACCACAGATAGTGAAATAACAACTTGAGGGTCTAACAAATCTCAAACAATCTATTTGGAAGAATTTTTATGTTTCTTAGGCAAGAAAAACAGAAAATAAATTTGTTAAACCAAATATAATCAACTTACTCACTAGGTGATTATCCAATTTATGAATGATCTATTTCTCTTACTTCTCTTCCTGTTGCCTCCTGAAGGCCATCTCACTGCTCATTAGCACTTGCAGAGAGTAATAAAAAAAGGAGAAGAACCTGAGATCAGTCAGTTGTTAAAATCCTGCTTGTTAAAAATCCTTCTTTAAAAGGTTTGGTATTAGAGAAATGGTGCAGAATTGCGTAGTTGAGAAAGAAAAATTGTTCATAACTTAGCTCATAGTGTATATATTGGTGATGCGTACTCCTCGTTTTCTCTTTTTGCCTTTACCACCTGTGTTGCATCCCATTACAAGAAACCAATGAAAACTTTAGTTAGATATGTCTAGTTAAAGAAAAGTGATAAAATCTGCTATCTGTCAACTCTTATTATCATATTTTTCGGACCATAAGACGCACCTGACCATACGATGTACCCAGTTTTTAGAGTAGGAAAACAAAAAAAATATTCTGAACCAATAGTATATTTAGTAAATATACTAAAATATTTATTAAAATAAAGCAAAATGTGGTAATATTTAAGAGCATAAACCCAACAGTGGCATTAAGAGCCATCAATCACTTTCATTAACCACTAAAGGAGGCATGCGCTGTGCCAATCATGTGACCTGATTGACATTGAGACTCCAGGAGGCAGGACTTCCCCCGAACACATAGTAATCCACAGCATGCAAACAGCAGCAGACAGTAAGCGGGTGCATGGGATCATAAACAAATGTTCTGGGGTACAACACCTTCAGACCATATGACACACCCTTGCCTCCCCTTCCCCCCCCCCCCCCACACACACACACACACTTTTGGGTTGGGGGATGAAGTGCTTCTTATGATCTGACAAATACAGTAAGATCGTTTTTCTCATTGGCTCTAAACTATTGAAAATCATCCAGTCACCTAGAGTGCCTCTTAATGTTTTGGAGTGTTTTGGGCACATGTTATAGGCATGACCTAATGAAAAATTTTAAACCTGAATTTCTTTTACTTTCTTCACTTTATAGTATGTTGTCGGTAGCTCTGTGACTGTATTCATAGGGCTAAAATACTATGAACTGTTTTCTCTGTTTTCTAGTTGAGACATTTAGGAAATGATGAAGTGCACATTGTTTGGTCAGAGCATACAAGAGACTACAGAAGAGGAATTATTCCTACAGAATTTGGTGATGTCCTCATTGTAATATATCCAATGAAAAATCACATGTTCAGTATCCAGATAATGAAAAAGCCAGAGGTAAGAATATTATTTTACATTTTAGTTTTATATTTTGAAATCTAAAGAGACTTTAGAGTTTCCATAATATAGAAGATTGGATTAAGCATCTAGTATGGTGGGTGGATGAGACACAGTTATGTAGATTAGTTAAACCTGATAACAGGATCAAAGGCAAGAAACTTTGTTCGTTTTGGGGGGGGCATCACTGCCCTCTGGTGGTCTTGGGCGCTACCAGCGCTGCTCCTGAGAGCCACCGCTGGATTTGAACCGCCAAGCCCATGGGCCGCAGTCCCGCACTCAACCATTTACGCCACCAGGGCTCAGCCCGAAACTTAGTACAAATAAACCCAAACCAAACTCAACTGCCATTGAATCTATGCTGATTCATAGGAACCTCCAGTGGGTTTCCCAGACCAACTTTTTGAGAGTAGAGAGTCATCTTTCTCCTGAGGGGCTATTAGTGCTTTCGAATCGCCAACCTTGCAGATCACAGCCAACCCTGTAAGCCCTACACAGAGCTCCTTAAGTAGCAAAATAAATAGTTTTTCTAATAAACCATATTATGAAAGTGTTTCAGATGATGTAGTAAAGCTGGTTATCACCTAAAAATATTGGGAAATGAATTTTTTGCCTAAAAGAGTGTTTATCTCCCCTTAATAGAGGAAAAAAGAATTTGCTTCCAGTATTGGATTCTTGTCTACGGTTGTAATTTTGAAACTTTCCAGGTTATATAACTTTGGACCTAGTGGGCTTCTGGCTTTCTCTGTGTTGTGCTAGCCATGCTAGCCCAGCATGGAAAGTACTGTTATTCAAATGGTGTTTCTACTAAAGAGCGAACTAAAGAGGGAGGGGAAAACCCCATTTTATGGAAGCAGAGACTTGACTGTTCTTGCTCACAACCGATCTAGCATGTACTTTACTGTAAAATTGTGTTCTGACTTCTCATCAGGTTCCCTTCTTTGGTCCACTGTTCGATGGTGCTATTGTGAATGGAAAGGTTCTACCCATTATGGTTCGAGCAACAGCTATAAATGCAAGCCGTGCTCTGAAATCACTGATACCGTTATATCAAAACTTGTATCCTTTTTTTCTGCTCTTAAATATGTGTCTACTTTTCAAGGTAAGTACTTCTATCCCTTAAGATTTTGAGTTTATGTGTACTGATACCTAGATGGTGAAGTTCCTCTCCAGTATTTCAACTTGATATCTTTTATTTCTTACCCTTTTGATCAGTACTACTCTTTTAGTTAATTAATCACATTCCCATTGTGAACCAAGCCAGCCATCAAGCTACAGAGAGTTTTTGCAAATAACCTCCAATTGAGCTGAAAAGCATGGTATTAAGTATGTTTTGTGTATACAGGGTATTCTAGAAGGGGCTTATCACTCAACTGGAAGGGGTGGTAATGTCAGGAAACACTTGTAAGAAATGTGAGGCTAGAGCTCATCGTTCAGGATGGATAAGACTTAATCTGGCAGATGAGAGGAAAGAAGAGCATTCAAGCAGGGGAGGGAGGGTATGAACCAAGATTTGAGATGACTTAGAGTATTTCAGAGCTTGATGTCTGGAACCAGATTGCCTGGACTCATATGCTGGCCATTGCTTCCTTAGCTATGTTGCCTTCGGCAACTTACTTAACCTCTCTAGGCTCTAATTTCCTTATCTCTAAAATATGACTGATAGTATCTAGTTCATGGTTTTTATGGAAGCTAAATGAGTCAATATGTGCAAAGCTCTTAAAGCAACACCTGATAACAAAATAAGCATACGAATTTTAAAGTGTTTTCTGCTATTCCTTCCTAAAATGGAGTTGTTAAAACATTTTGTAAATGGGTTTGTATTTTAAATATATTTTTCCTAATTGATTAAAGTTTTTTGGTCTTAATCTTTTATATCGTGACCACTATGTTAAGCTTTTTAAAAAGGGAGGTCTTTTAAAATATTCTGTCTTCGATTTCACATGATATGGATTTATCATCGTAACCTGGTAGTGTGCTGCATACACATTCATCTTTTGGGAAAACTGACTAGAGGAAATATAAAAAACTGACTAAAAGATATATAAAATTCCTTCCGTATTCTGATGCCATGAAATGTATTTGCAGGTGGCTCATAGCATGGTACATTGATTAAGCTTGATGATATATTTTTTTTGTTTTGTTTTGTTTTGGATTTTTTGGGCATCATGCCCTCTGGTGGTGGGAGTAAGAGGCCCAGCCTTTGCTCCTGTGGAGCTGGAATTGAACCTCCATCCCAGTGGGCCACAGTCCCGTGCACAACCACTATGCCACCAGGGCTCAGCCCAAGCTTAATGATATTTATATATCATTTCTTATTTGTAGCCATTTTTTTTTAAAGTTTAAAACTTGGGTTATTTGAAATCTTCATTTTAGTGAAATGACTACAATTCAGGAGGCTTAAGTTGATTAACAAAAATAGCACATGGAGGCATGATGGACTGGCATAGTGTTGACGTGCTAACTGCAAGTTCAGCTGTTAGAATCCACCAGCAGCTTAGGGACAGAAAGATGAGACATTCTAGTCCCATAGCGATTTACAGCCTTGGAAACCCACAGGGACAGTTCTACTCTGTCTTTATAAGGTTGATATGACCTGGAATAGACTCAATAGCTATGAACTAGTTTTGTACTAAATAAAGATCTACCATTTAAAAAGAAATTTCAGTGGCAAGTAATACCTGTCCTTAGTATAAAAGACTTGCAGAATGTGAATTTTTGTCCTAAATCCCGTGTCTTTGACTCTCTGGTCTTTTGGTTGGTAAAAAGCCTAAGATGTTAAGGAGAAGCTAGTCAAAAAGGACCCTCAACAGTTATTCTCTTTCTGAACTTACCCAGAAATCAGGGTCAGGTCCACTTATCTTTGGAGCCTGCAACCTGAAATGTTGCTTCACTCAGATATAAATTAGCTGTGAAAAAAATTGATTCATGAAGCCCACACCCACAATTGGCCTTCTGTATAGTACATATAACATACACACTTTTAGAAGTTTTTATTTTCATTCCCCAGATGTATAATTTCTTTCCATTGCACAAAAATAATCCAAAATCATAACCAATGCACTATCAATGAGTTGAGTCCAAGTCATAATGACACTATATGGGATTTCTGAAACTATAAATCTTTACAAGAGCAGACAACCCCATCTTTCTCCCTTGCAGTGGCAGGTAGGTTTGAACTGCTGACCTTGTTTAGCAGCCCAAGGCTCATTCCACAGTATCATCAGGACTCCTTCCAACTCTGACAATTCTTACTTCCTTAATCTTGGTAAAATGGCAAGAAGGGAGGTCATATCTTATCTCCTCTGGCTCCCTATTGCCATGAGGCAAAGGTCAGACGTATTTATACCTTCCATCTTTCTTTACCAATTTGGACACCGACCAGTCCTCCTCCAGCACTCTGCTTCGTTGCAGGGGCCATGCAGAACCTGAGAACTGCAGACCTTCCCTGTAGCAGCCCAACACAGAACCACGGGAGCCCCAGGGCTTCGTGGAAGCTAGAATTTCAGACGCAATCTGAAAATTATTTTCCTGTATGATTCAGTTGCATAAATATTCCTAATCTTTGCTAATCTGAAGACCCTGGTCATATTTCACAGATCTATAAAATTATTCCACTTAGTTGGATTACTTGATTTATGAAGGAAAGTTTATATTAAAAATTGCTGGCTATATTTCTGGTATATTTAAATAAAGATATAGCTGTTTTAATGTTAAATGTATAGCTCATAAGTATAAATTAGGTGTATATACATATATAGGCAGCTCCAGATAAATGTCTAGTATGAAAAAAAATCATACATTCTAAAACAGATCAATAAAACTTAATATAAAGGTTTATTAACACATAACCACAACCACAACAGAAATTGAGATAGAAGTAAGCTTTGAAAGCTACTAGATTTAATACTTTAATCCTCATAAGAGAATTGAAGGGATAAAAACACATGTAATAAACTCAATTATATTTGGATAATTTTAGTGCTGTGTCAGTTATTTTATGCCCAATAAAAGTGCCCACTCAGATTCCACAGCATAAATTGTGCTATTTATGGTCATTAAATACAGCTTAAATTTTATCCTAGGAGCATCTTCTGTAACTATGAATCTAATGTTGTTCACTAAATGAGGACAATATTGATTGTCATATGCTGCTCAAATCGATCATGCTGGCAGCCAGAATTACAGTGATCTGTCAGTATTGATGACTGTCTTTCAAGCTTTGAAGCCTCTCCTCCAGTTGTTTCTTGCATCACTTGTGCTTGAAAAGCTTTTTTCTCACAACCTCTGATTTTGTCAGCTTGGTACTTTTTTTTCTTTCCTTTTGGTCCCTTGAGCTCAATTTTGGTTTGATCATGCAATTAGAACTGAAACACAATGCTGGAGAGGAAGAGTGGACAGAATTTGGGTAACGATTGAACCTAAAGGATATTTCAAGTTTGATCATCGCTTCCCTTTATTATTTACTAAAATAGTAGTTTTTTATAATGCTGGTTTCATTTTGCGATAATTCCAAAGTAGCAATTTCATGACTTTATAATCATGCCACCATTCTTTAAATTAGAATTTTAAAATATTTATTTTGATCCTAGAGATATTTAAACTATTTTAAGTGTTCAAATTTTAAATAGAGCTATTGTGCATAAAAATTTTTAGAAGTTACAATATGTAATCGTTTCTTCTAAATTTTTCTTTTAGAAACTTTTATTATAAAGGAATTTAAGAAAAGTAGATAAATAAAAATTTGCTACATGATGAATTATACTTTAACCACTATAAGATCAAGAAATAAAATCATATACCATTTTTCTTCTTTTAAAAGTATTTATTGGTTATTTTACATGGTATAGTGCTTTGATAAAGATTTTGAGAAGTATGCAATTAAAAATAAATGATAATTTTGTCCTCATTAACCTCATTAGGGGAAGAAATAATATGTACATAAATAGTGATAATACAAGGTAAAATGTGTCATAGTAGTGTTATTGATTAAAATGCTGTGGGAAATTCAAGGGAGAAAAAAATTACTGTAGAGAGAGAAATTCCAGAATGTTTGGCGAATTTAGTATAGGATCTTGGCCTCAAGGGATGTGATTTGAGTAAGTAGCAAGCAGTTTGTTTGTTAAATTCTTAAAAACAGTATTTTGGAGCATGTTACAAAATGCTGTGGAGGCTTACTGCGTATATCTGTATATACAAAGAGAAAGGATGTCAAAAGTAGAATGAAAAGATAATAGAATGTACCCACTCAATCTTTGAAAGCAAACCCAGAAAACAATGCCCTTGAGTCCTTTTAACTCACAGAGACCCACTAGACAGAGCAGAGTGCCCCATAGGGTTTCCAAGGTCATAAATCCCCACCAAACAAACTGTCATGTCTTTCTCCCACAGAGTGGGGGGTAGGTTTGAACAACTGACCTTTCAGTTAACAACCAAATGCTTTGCCACTGGGCCACACTCGAGCTTCTTAGGTATATGTATAAATGTACATAATCTCAAATATGCAGAGTGGGGAAATCGGTGTAGTTACATGGTATTTTTTAAAGAACACTTAATTTCTAAATTCTGTATTTGCTACCACAACTAACCTAACCTACTTAGATTTGACTTTTTCCTAAATGCTAGATTTAGGTTTCTGTTTAACTTCATATCAGACAAATGACCAGAAGTCAATGATCATTCTTCAATTAGTCACCGTTTGTTCCTGCAATTCTAATGTTCAAATGTAAAGAACCTGTTGCAAAAATAAAAGAGCCAAAACTAAATTAAATGTAATTGATTGGCTTTACTAATGCAGTTTGCCATTCAATAGAATAGAACACTATAAAACCTCTTGGGGGTCCATCAATATTGCTGCCATTTCATGGTAGAAGAAAATTAGTTTATTGAGAAACTACATACTTTTATATATCTACTATCCTTTGTGGATAATTTTCTTGGTAGATAATATTAGTAAGTATAGACTGAGATCAGCATGGGTTGTAGAGTCAGACTCACTTAGTAGATATACACTTTTTTTGTCTCCATATTTTTTAAATCAGAAAAAAGGATAATACCACTAGGTACAGAATTGTTGTAAGGATCAAATGGAAATATCCATGTGTAGCACTAAGCACTATTTGTCTCTGGCTTAGTAAATAATAGCTAGTTTGATATTTTAACCATTATTATTGTCCTCTACATAAACCCTGGAAGTATTTTTCTAAAAGGCAATTCTTAGAGTAACAATTGACCCAAGGCTAAATTCTTTGACCACTTGTAAGCAATTCTCATTTACTGCTTTCTTGCCATCCCAGATTCATGTTTCACTTTAGATTTGCCAAAAATATGTATATTCCTCCCCAGTTCTGCTCGCCGCCTTCAATCAGTGCTCCCTTCATCCCCCATCATATGGATGTGCAGGATGCCCTGTATACAAATTTGTGTCCAGCTACACCGTATCAATTTTTAATGCCCTATTCCAGCTTGGGGTGTACATTTTTGCCCTGAAGAGTTTCCCTGCTTCAGGTTTTTAAAAATCAACTAATTAACTCATTCTTCAAGTTCAAAATAAAATAGTGTTTGTAAAAAAGACTTTACTTAACAAAATTATTTAGCTCACACCACCTCCTAACATTTTGTTATAGGTGTGTATGTGTCAACAAATTTTCCTACTCATCCCTGTTTTACCTACTTCCAGCACAGGGTCTGGCCTGCTGTAAGTGGTTGGTAATTTGTTAAACTTGGACATGGTAAATGCATTCATGGATGGGTAGATTTTTCCCTATTTGTTTTTTCTGTTTAGCAGTTTTTGTTCTCTTTGCCAGTGCATTCTGATTATAAACCCACTTATATTTTTATTATCTGTGCTCTTCCATGTTACAATTATCTCAGATAGTTTAAATAATAAAAAAACTCCCCAAATTTTAATTATAGTAACTCTTAATTTGTGATATCTGTTAGACAAGGCTACAACTTTAAGAGCATGTTCAATAAGAATGGAAATTTCCTCTGACACATTAAACTAGAAAAACACAAACATGCAAGCATTTTATATGACTGATTGGCTCGCATATTTGGGTGGGGAGCATCACTGCCCTCTGGTGGGAGTAGGAGGCCCAGCCTTGCTCCTAGAGAGCTGCTGCTGGATTTGAACTGCCAACCCAGTGGGCCGCAGTCCCGCACACAACCACTATACCACCAGGGCTCAGCCCACAGGCATATTTTTATTAGAAGATATTAAAATACTTAGGAATTAGTAATCAGTTTATGCTTCCTCTCCTCTCCTCCATCCCCACATTTAGGAAGGAATCTATTAGGATGAAAAGTTAGCCAAGACTCCTCTGAGCCAGTGAGAGTACAGAGGTTATCTTGGGTAGGATATATAGTTTAATATCACCTAAAGAAGGAGACCACACAATACTATATTCACCCAAAAAGAACATTGCTAAGCAATTTTTGATCATTGGTTTATTCACTAAATATTGACTATTATAGAATTACCTTGAGACAAAAGTCCTTAAATGGAGCTTACAGTTCTGGCATAGGGAAAAAGAGCCAAATGAATGAATGATGCTCATGAGAACCCATGTATATACAAAGTAGCATAGTAGCAGACATAGAAGCAGTTCATTTAAAGTGGGGAGAGGAATAGGACAGTGAGGACATGAGGAATGGCTTTACAAAGGAAACATGCTCTACCAATGAATTACTTTGAAAACATAGGGAACTTAGCTAAGCACACAGCATCAGGGAAGGCTTGTCAAAATAGGGAATGGGCATGAAGACACACAAGTTGTAGCATGGACAAGAAATACAAAGAGCTTAGTTCAACTGGGAAGACGAGAGGAATGGGTAGAGTAGTAGCAAATAAGGTTCAAGAAAGAGGTCAATGAAAATAATAAATATATAATTTATCAAGGGTTTGGGAGGGTGTGAGGATGGGTGAGTGGTGCAAGAGGAGCAGATACCAAGGGCTCAAATACAAAGAAAATACTTTGAAAATGATGATGGCAACATATGCACAAATGTGACTGATAAAATTGATGTATGGATTGTTATTAAGAGCTGTAAGAGACCCCAATAAAGTAATTAAAAAAGAGAGGAAGGAAGGAAGGAAGAGGTCAAAACCAGTTAGTGAAGTCAAGCAGAAAACCAATTTAGGCTTGATTTTCTGTTCCTCCCATTGATGTGGCAGCCAATGTCTAAAGTGACAAGTCCTGCTTTTGTATGATTTTTACCTGTTGAATATATGAGAGTAGTTACGGTTTAAATCACTGTTTTTCCCTTTGCTTGTTAAGTTCTTTTCAGAATGACTTAATTTTTTTATTAGGGGATTATTTGAATAGTCTTTTGTAATAATTAGCTGTGTAGTAATTGCTAGGCTGAGTTGTTAATTGGCCCTATTTTTCTTAATGAGACCAAGAAGGTCACTAAATGTTTGAAAATATTTACAACTGTTTGTCAAATAGATGTTATTTTCATAATTCTTATGTTTCATATTAGACTCTTCCTTCTTGCATAGTGATCCTTTACATTTTTTTTTTTTTGTATTTTTATTCTAGTAAGTTGTCTTCCTGGAAAAAATAATAAAGGGAGAGAAAAGCTCTCAACTGTTTTCTGAAATTCAGTGTGACAGTATGGTCCACACATGCCAATCTAGACAGTTGGGTCATATCACTATCCAGAAGGAGGATAGAAAACTCCATCCGGGCATGGGCTAGTGATTCCCTAAATACAAAACTTTAAAGTTTTTCTTCTCCGTCTTTATTAATGTCCCACTTGTGTTAGAAAAAAGTTTGTTGGTGTTTTCCTTTTAAATCTCTCTGTGGTGCTGTTGGTGATGAGGATGTACTGGTATGTTCACATTATTATTCATTATACCGCTTATGTAATGTGCCTACTTTATGCTAGTTTTTGTTTAAATTTGAAAATAGCGGTAGATTCAAATGCTATTTGGGGATTTCAGCAACCATAAACTAAAGAATATAAAGCTGAGTTTAGTTTTTAACCATATTTGACTTCAGAATTGCAGTACTTTTGACTCTTTTTTTCCAGTTTGATAAAACATAAGGACTTTTGCTATTGAATTTTTAATAACTCAGTACTGGAATTAAAATTAAGCTATGGGTCACAAGTCTCCCCATTTTCTTCTAACTGCCTTTTCTTTTCAAACACTAGAATACAGCCTATTTAAATCTTAACTTTTGCTTGCCAAACCACTGTTACCATCCATCTGTTCATGCCAATTGTAAAGAAGGTTGGTTTTTAGTGAAGCTTTGCATTTCACATAAGGTATGTGAAGTGAAATTTCACAAGGGACATGATGGATCCTGATTCTTAGTGATAAACCTTTGGGGCCGTCAGGGTTGGCATATGGTCCAGTATGATAGGAAGGCTTGGGTTCCCTGGCTTCACTTCTTTGGCGTGAAGCTGATAAAACCTGGCTCTTGAGTATTATTTCACTGGACACCAATTATGGGCAGCAGGAACTGCCCATTTAACTCTCTGTGGGAAGGAAGCCCAGAGAGCATTCACAATGGTACCATTGTCGAGTCGCAAACTGCTCTGAACAGCTTGACAGCACTAGGGAGGAGGGGAAGGGGTTGCTTTACTAATTGCTATTCAGAAAAGAGAAGGAGCAAAAATAGCTATTGTAAAACTGATGTTTCTACATTTACTTACTCTGTTGATAGGAGTGTTGACTTTTATTTAGCACATAGCTACTATCAAAAGGAAAGCAAATGAATATATTTAAACAACCACCTGTAGTAATTCCTTGTTAACCTGTCATTATCTATTTTCAGTCCATCAGATTATAGCAGAGCAAAAGTAGGTTTTTCTTTGTATCTTTTATGTTTAGATGAAAATCATGTATTTTTTTACCTTCATAAAAAGCTTCTGTTATGAATGAGATACAGATTTACAGAGCAGGTAATCATTTTTGTATTCAGCAACTCATCAAACCTCCTAGAGGCTTGTCCTGTTTCCATCCATCTCTCTCTTGTTGAAAACTGTCTTTTCCCTCACCATGTTAATACCTATGTATACCCACTAACCTATGAAGTCTCCTTCTCCTCCCGCTCCTGGTAACTCTCAAAGTCTGTTTCTTTTAGTGTGAAAATGTTTTCTTAGTTTTTGATTTTCTAACAGTGGCCTCATACAATATTTGTCCTTTTGTGTTGATTAATTTCACCCAACACAATGTCCTCTGGGCTTATCATGTCATGGGGTGTTTTACAGATCTGTTATTATTTTAACATTACACTATCTTCCTAAATTTTCAAAATAAAGGAAAGTCTGGGTTAAAACCACCACAATTTGCATGTCAGATGAGGCTTATGACTAAATGGTGACGCTAAAATTTGCATGTCAGGCAGTCCCCACCTTATGAACACTTTTACCTGCCCTGAGGTGGCACTGCCCAGTAAGCTTTGGACCACAACCGCTAGAGTTGGTCATTCAAACCAAGCAGCTGCTCCAAGGCAGAGAGGTCCTTCAATAAAGATTTAGAGCCTTAGAAACCCTGTGTAGAATTGGAACCAGCTTCATCGCAGTGTATTTGGTTTGAGGTTGGATTTGCCCTATAATGTTTTGTAAATGTGCCCTCATATTTAAATAGTTAAACTAACCCCTCCCTACACTCAACAAATTCTGCATCATAGTCACTTTGACTCGCTGCACGTGCAGCTTTTAAGTCATTGAAAAGGCTTTGAGCCTCTTCTTGCACTAAAGTCCGGCTAAAGAGGAACCATGTGCACATGTTCAGACTTCGCCTAAACATTGCAGCACACGTGGAAATGGATCTCATTCACAGCCTTGGCCCTCCCCATGCTTCTCTTTGCATATTGCATTTTAGAGTTCCTAAATAGTGTCTGAACACATATGAACTATATTGATATAGACGTGTTAACTATATTAATGTGGCAATATTCATTAATTTTCTACATAATTCTAAATGATAAATAAAGTTAGGGTAGCTTGATGTTAAATATTTGAATTAACGCTTACTGGTTGTTTTATAACTAGTCTAGTCAGGCATGGTTATCTTATATTTGATTCTTTCTATATGAGCTATCTTAAAATTTTTGATGATTGTATCAATACTTAAGAAACATCATGTACTCTAAAATTTATACAAGTACTACTCTGGGTTTTTCCATTTTCTTCTGGTCAGCAAGAAAATGCAAACGCATTTTCCCTTAAATCAACAAGCAATTGCTCTTTGTGATACAAAGAAACAAGAATCTACAACCTTTAAAAAGAGATTAAAGCTCATTTTCCTGAGCTCACAATCCTTTTTATCCATAGATGATTCTTTTGTTCAGTTGAATTTGGCTGGCAGTGTTTTAATATATGCAACATATCCATAAATTTGGATAAAGAAAGATATTTTAGTAAAGCTTTATAATTTTTTTGAAACTGAGTTCTCTTTCTAAATTGGGAAAATCAAGTGCAGGTTTTGTAAAATTAGTAACAGTCTGTAAAATTTACTAGTATTCCATTTCTGCATCTTCCCTTATGTGATTTAGTAAATGGACACTAGTGCAATATTTCAAAACCAGTAATTCATTGAATGCCCATTCTTCCTTTTACTGCAGAATAGATTATATTTAAGTCAAGATTAATGGATAGATTTTGATGTTAAAGTCCAGTCACTAAGCCTACCATTCCCTGGGGGCATATAGTGCATTAGTTTAAGCCAATGTACTGCTTATCATAGATTCTATGACACTGTCTTAAATGACAGTTTGCTGTACTTAGTTACTACATACTATGATAATAAAATCACTCTTTTTTGTATTCTCAATAATTACAGCATTTAAGCAAAATCTTAATTAAATTAGTGCACATTTAAGTAGAGATAATGCTTAAGTAATTGTACACTGTAAAATTTC
Source organism: Nesogale talazaci (assembly GCA_004026705.1). NCBI lineage: Eukaryota > Metazoa > Chordata > Mammalia > Afrosoricida > Tenrecidae > Nesogale > Nesogale talazaci. The sequence continues at coordinate 200,295 of PVJH01000749.1, forward strand.
AATGATTTGGTATTTTTTTCCTTTTAGTAGTCTTCTGACTGGGTCCAAGTATTGCATTTAGTTCATTTACATACATACATTTCCTCAAATTGATGTGCTGAGATTTTTACTCCCAGAAGGGACAACACAAAATGATTATGTGTTGCTAGTATGCCCCCGGAGTTTTCTTAAGTCTTACTTTAATACACATACAATTTATATGTGTTCAGATAGTATTTGAAGTTCTCTACTAGCTATGAAAGTTTCAATACATAGTGATAATATTTTCAAGGAGAGCTTATCAAGAATGATAAGGAAAATTATTAGTATTATTAAATATGAACTTCAGATAATAGTTATTTTAGATGCTTTGTTTCATCTAACTTTCATGAAAATGGAATAGACACACATTTGATAAACATATTGATGCTTTATGCAAACCACCAGTCTTACTAGATTATGGAATCAGAATTTTCAGAACTTTTAGGTAGGTGGATAATGCTTAAATTTAATTATTTAATATTAGTTTTTTCAGATCTACTGACATGAACTATCGTAGAATTGGGCTATCAACCTTTACTTAACATTTTCATTTAGTAATTGACTGATTTATGAGCAATTATATATGGCCCAAATTTTATTTGACTCCAGCTTTCAATAATAGGGCTATCCTCACACTGCCTTCGCACCTGTTATGGATTTTGAGTCATCTGGCAGCCCATGGGACTTAGATAAAGAAGTACCAGGTGTCCTGCCTGTCTCCTAATTGAGACGCAGTGAAAACAATATAGACTTGGCAATATGGCTAAAAGGATGGATTAAAGCCCAGTTTTGTCTACTCTGACAAATCACAGCTTTTCTTCAGGGTATAGATAGTATCAACTACTAAAGAATTTCATTAGTATAAAGCATCATAAAAATCAGACAATAATTTATTGCAACCTGTTGCAGACTTTCAGAAGAATTTTTATTAACATAGCATAAATAAATCAATATTAATATCAATAGTCATGCTATTTAGGGAAGTTTTGTTTTTCCTATATGTGAACTAGACTTTGTTTCCTGACAAAGTTAGTACTGTGGGAGAGAAATTCAGTTTATTTCTTAGCAGTTCTTAAATTTTGAAATAGAGATACAATTATTTACTTTCATCTTTTTTGTTTGTTTGTTTGTTTGTTTGTTTTGGGGCATCACTGCCCTCAGTGGGAGTGGGAGCTACCCAGCGCTGCTCCTGAGAGCCACCGCTGGATTTGAACTGCCAAGCCCACGGGCAGCAGTCCCGCACTCAGCCACTTACGCCACTGGGGCTCAGCCCTACTTTCATCTTATAAGTGAAAATGTCCATTAGTTTTTGCAATTCCCTTTACATTTCTGGAAAATCTTATCCTTTGTTACTGTTTATCCCTGACATGTACAAGTGAAAAATATCTGTGCCCTGCATCACAATAAAATTATTTTTTATTATTTCTATGCAGTGTAATGACATTGCCTCAGGTTGCTTAAAGGTATTTTGATACCTTTTAAAACTAACACTTTTTTTATTTTGTGCGCATCAAGGATTTTCCTGAGAGTTTATAGTTTAATGCAAAGGGGTCTCTAAAACATCTGTTGGAAAATTCCACTATCTTTTAATTCCATTTTTCCATGAATTCTTTCAAGTCCCTTTGCATGTAAATAATTATCTTTCAAAAATTGATACTCTTAGAATTTTGGCTAGTATGTTTTTTGAGAGAGGTGTAGAGGGATGCATCCTTGAATTAATGAAATACCTTTTTTCCCCTCTGCACAATATTCAGACCATTGAAATTCATAGTAGAACAAGGCAAACGCATTGCTGTTGATTCTGATTAACACTGACCCGATAAGGCAGAATAAAACTGCCTCATGGAATTTTCAAGGTTGTAAATCTGTATGGAATCAAGCTGCCAATTCTTCTATTTAGGGGAGGTGCTGGTATATTCGACTCACTACCTTTTGGTTAGCTGTCAAGTGTTTTTATCATTGCATCATCCACAATCAAATACAGCCTGCAACCATGGAGTTTATTTCAAGTCAGAGCCACCATATAGTGTTTCTGAGACTGTAAATCTCTACAGGAAGCCTCCAGCCTTGTTCTCCCACTCAGCTGTTGAACCACGGACCTGGGGGTTAGCCGACTAATACTTAGCCAACAGTTTCTCCAGGGTTCCTTAAATTTATCTACTGACTTAAAAAAAAAAATTTTTTTTTTTTTTGAGAAAGAATGTGCATTTGAGTTCAGCTAAGAGCCAACTGTGAGATTCATAAAATTTGTAGGCTGGTTGTTAGGTCATTGGTAGTTTGAAATTGCCCTTGGGGGAAGTATTTACATGAAGTCAGTGAATGCCACAAATCAGAGCCTCTTCTTGCATGCGAGAATCAAGCATTAAATACTGCATGGGCCTCTTCTGCTTGTACTCCCTATTAGCTATATTTTCCTTAGAATGAGTTTCTGTTTGCAATTCTTGCGGCAGATTTTGATGCCCTCTTTGCTACCACTTCATTTTGTAGATACCGTAGTCCAGTCGATTTTTTGTATATTTTGAAAGTTTTCATTGTCACTTTATGTGGTTACAAACAAATATAGATCATGAAGACAAAGGCCTTGACTATGCTTTTGTACATTTACATTTCCAACACCTAACACAGGGCTCACTAGTACTCAAATGATTGTTTATAAATGAAGGCATTAATAAGATTGAGTTGATAATAATTAGGCTATTTTTTTGACAGGCTAGTTCTTAATTGTTGTTCTGTTCCTGAGACACAGATGTAGATAGCAGATATAGATCCTAGAATTGGATGTTGAGAAAGAGGGCTTGGATCTTACTTTTGACAGAATATTTGGTTCTACCTCTCCACCTACTCTTGCTGATCTGTGAAATGAGTCAATAAAGCAATGTATATAAATAGGAGGGGTGTAACTTTAAGAGAGAGCCTTGGTGGCACAGTGGGCTATGCACTGAACTGTACACCACAAGGTCAGCTGTGTGAATCCATTAGCTGCTTTGTAGGACAAAAATAAGGCTATCTGCTACCATAAAGATGTATAGTCTCAGAAACCCAAAAGGGGCAGTTCTACTCTGAACCACTGGGAGTTGAAATGGATTTGATAGCAGTAATTTTGGTTTGGGTCTGCAATCTTAGAACAAAAGGAAACATGTATATTTGTGTGTAAGCTGAGTTTTTCAGCACACTTTTTATGCAGTTTTGGGGGTAGAATTAGGTGCCTCGGCTGACAGATTGGCTTATACTCGAGCATATACAATAATAACTCTTTAAGTAATTTTATTATCGTGATTGCCAAAAGAAGAAATTTCATAAATGTTGAAGTGTTTTACAGCACTTAAATAAACATTTTGCCTACTGCTTGTGACAATTTCTAATTTAACTTTTCATTTTTTCACCAATAGTATGAGATAATTAAATTAATCTTATATACATGAACATCTATAGAAAAGAGAGAAAGTGAAGATATCTTTATATTAAAAAGCAAATAAATAGTAATTTCAAAATCATTGTAGGCAGATTTCAAAAACGACTCTACACAACTCTTAAGAGATATAATACCTGCAAAAAAGAATACTTGAAAATTTAAATTTTAGATGTTTAAAAATAGTCATTTTGAAAAGTACTGTCCCAAGATGAGACATGATTTGTTGAGAATATTTACAATAGTTTGAAACATAAGTAAGAAGTATCCATTACTAACACTTTTAATAAACAGCAGAATCTGCAAAGATGTTTATTCAACAGTAAGCCTCGCGTTGAAGGAGGACACACACAGCGATTTGTTTGGGGAGAAGAAACTGTTGATTGGTAGAGTGAGACTTAGACTTTGTTCTTTTACTTAGTAGTCCAGTGTGACACCATGTTGAAGTGTTCATTGCAGTTTAAACCCACCAGCTGCACTGCAGGAAAAAGATGCAACAGTCTGCTTTTGTAAAGAAGTGCAGCTTTCACAACCTCTGGGGAAGTGCTACTCGGGGCGTGCTGGGAGCTGGAATCAAGGCAACAGCAGTGGGTTTCATTTGAGGTTTTAGACAAAAGTTAGAGTAATTTTTACTCTTGAAACTCATCCTGTACTGACTGCACTTGGAATCGTTTATTAAAAGAATAAGAAAGAAAGGTGACTTTCTTAAAGCCACGAGTGTAAACAAGTGTTTAGAAAAATAGGGATTTCAGATGAGCCATAAAATCTCTGAGATTGTGAAATTGAACCCAGATATAAACACTTCATTCTTTGTCTTATAAAAGGAACCAAAAGATTTTTTTTCTTATTTAAGATATAAAACATTAAACCTTAATTTAGGAGAAAAGTCAGTGAAAGAAATGATGGAATATTTAATATCTGCTCATGACTGCAGTTTCAATAGTTTCCTTTTTGTCAGAAAATAGACTTTATTGGTAGATCCTTTCTGTAAGGCCTTCCAAAAATATATTTATAAAGCCAAATTTTATTTTTTTTCAAAATCAGTAAAATTCTGGACCTTCTATTGATTAGCTCTACCATTCACCCCCCGCCCCCTCCAACTTTTAAACTTTATTTTAGGGTTTGCAGAGCAGTTTTCCATTGAACAATTAATTCATATTTTATTCCATGCCATTGGTTGTTGTTTTTTTGGGGGGTGGGGTGGGGAGGCATCACTGCCCTCTGGTGCATGCCATTGGTTGTAATCCCTATAGTGTGATATCACTTATCCTATTTCTTCCTGTTTCCTGTTCCTGTTTCTCTTTACCCCTCCTTCCTTAACCTTTCTGAAGTTTGTCCATGGGTGAATGTTATCCTTTTTATCTCAAATGGTTGATTATTCTAAGATGTGAATAGCTTTTAGTGTTATCGTCCCCCTTGTAGACATATCTGGTTTGGGGTTCAAGATTGAGTCATGGAGTTGTGTTCATTTCTGACCTGAATGGTGATTAGGGACCTTCCCTTCACCGATCCACCAGTCTATTCTGTCAGTAAGACTGGGGGTTTGGGGTTTTTTTTGGGGGGGGGCATCACTGCCCTCTGGTGGTGGGAGTAGGAGGCCCAGCCTTGCTGCTGGATTTGAACCTCCAACCCAGTGGGCCGAGTCCCATGCACAACCAATACGCCACCAGTGCTCAGCCCTCCCCCTTTTTTTTTTGGCTTCCAACCTCTTTTTATTTATTTCTTTTTTTAAAATCATTTTATTGGGTGCTCATACAACTTTTATCATAATTAATACATACATCTATTGCATGCAAAGCACATTTGTACATTTGTTGCCATCATTCTCAAAACATTGTCTTTCTACTTAGCCCTTGGTATTATCTCTTCATATTTCCCCTTCCTCCCCACTCCCCTCCCCTCATGAACCCTTGATAATTTATAAATTGTTATTATTTTGTCATATCATACACTGTCTGATGTCTCCCTTCACCCACTTCCTGTTGTCTGTATCCATGATCACTGAAGACAAATGTGTGCATAACCAAATGTGGTGAAGAAAGCTGATGGTGCCCGGCTATAAAAAGATATAGCATCTGGGGTCTTAAAGGCTTAACGGTGAACAAGCGGCCATCTAGCTCAGAAGCAACAAAGTCACGTGGAAGAAGCACACCAGCCTGTGTGACCACAAGGTGTCAAATGAATCAGGTATCAGGCATTAAAGAACTAAAAATTAAATCATTATAAATGAGAGGGAATACAGATTGGGGACATAAAACCCATCTGTTGGTAAAGCGACATCCCCTTACAGAAGGGTTGCGGGGAGGAGATGAAGCAGTCAGGGTATAGTGAAATAAGCAAATGAAATAAGCAAATTTCCGCTAGTTCTTTGTTTGTTTGTTTTGGCATCACTGCCCTTTTTTGTTTTGTTTTGTTTTTGTTTTTGTCCGCTAGTTCTTAGATGCTTCCTCCCCCCACTATTATGATCCCAATTCTGCTTTATAAATCTAACTAACCCAGTGGCTGTACACTGATACAAATAGGAACCTGAAACATGGGGAATCCAAGACAGACGATCCCTGCAGGACCAGAGAGGAGAGGGGCGTTTCTGGGAGGGTGGAGGGACGGTAAAGTAGAAAGGGGAAACCAATTGTAAGAGTCTGCATGTAACCTCCTCCCTGGGTTACAAGCCTAGTGTTTTTTGTTTTTTTTATGATTACCATATAAACTCATGGATAAGCTGAGTTTTTCCAGCACATTTTTGATGCAGTTTTTATGGTAAAATTAGGTGGCTGGGCTGAACTCGGGTTGGCTTATGCTTGAGTATATATGGTATGTTCCAAGGGGGACTTCTAGTAGGAACACATTCAAAGCAGTTGGTGCTAACAGCCAGGCACCATTCAATTTTTTTTTTTTTAAGTTTCAAAGAACCTTTGCTTCACCCTTCTTCACCATTCAGTCCTTATGGTTTCAGGGTCATTGAGAGTAATGTTTGCATGACCCATTAGTTTGTTGGACTCCATCATTTCCACGAACTTTCAGTTTTCTTCCCCATTTTTCCTCCACTCAGAGAGATACCAATAGTTGTAACTTCGATGAGCACTTACTTACCTAACTGTGCCACTTACTTGTTGAATTTTCTCATTATAAAATGTGTTTAGATACTTATTTAAAATATAATTCTTTAGTGATTCACTTTTATTATAATATCTGATGCTTACACATTTCTATATTTTAAAATTTCTCTTACCCTTTTGTCTTGAGAATACTCATCATTTGTACAACATATGTACTTGTGTACACACATGCATGTATATGTTTACATAGACCTTTTATTTATACATATAATTTCCTCTTTCAGACTAGTCAGAAATAACATGTGAACTAAATATTTATACAGCCTCCTGGGGATGCTGAAAAAGATCACAAAGCAGAAAGCGCACCTTTCCTAACAGTAGCAGCAGTTCACAAGTAACATAGTGTATGGACCACTAAAAAATTTATATGGAGAATAAAGAGTTCTTGCGCCTTTAAAACCAATCTACTTTCTCCTTGCCTGTTAATAAGTCATTTACTTGGCATTAATGAACTTTCTGAGGTATCTCGTTGTCATTTTGTGTCTATTATGCTCATGAGAAATCAGCACTACCCCACCCCAGAAGTAAAAAATCTCTGCACATTCCACAGATAAGAAATATCAAGAGTTCTTTCCCATGAATAGAGGTGTATTTCTTAAATTGATGTTGAAAATTGTCTTGGAGAAAGCTATTTACAAAGATTTGCGCCAAAGGTCAAAACACATATAGAGGAACTTTTGAATCATTCCATGTTTGTATCCTTTATCTTCAACATCTCTGGGAGAGAATAGGAGCAGGTGGTGGTATTCCCACTCAACATATGGATAAGCTACAGCACAGAGAATGCATGGCTTACCAAGACCAGGCTGAAATTGAACCCCACTTTCTTGACAGCTGGTCTTGACACAGTAAGAGAATGCCATAAATGATTTTGTATAGAAGTTTAAAATTAAACATAGTTACTTAAAATGTCTAAGTGTTAATGAGATGCAGAATGGCTTTATAAACCCTTTATGTTATAAAATGCTTATTTCTCTATTATTTTTAGAATTATAATATTACTTTCTCTGTCTCCTGCTTTGTAGAGGGAAGGATTAGTGGATAATTATATTGCTGTGGTTGTAGCACCTGTGTGTGATTTCTTTAGGCTGACTCATTCGGTATTAAAGATTTCTACCAGGTAAAAATCTCCCACATTAAATGATTTTTATTAGCTTGTTGTTTTTAACTTGAATTGTTTTTAATTTGTAACAAACTCTTTAGAATTCATCTTAAAGCTGTGGGTTAAATTTTTTTTCTGTTTTTAGTTTGGGCTTTTTTTGGTCAGTTTACCTTTACGTCTTTACCATCTCACACATTTCAGACTTTTTTTTTCATTTCAATGCCAATGTCAACATGCACTCACAGTAATAATACAGCTTGAGTTGCCCTGTTGTTGCTAGCCACCAAGTTTGTGTATGCCCCTCATTTTGTTGGTACTAATAACTCTTCCCTAGAGAGATGCCTTTTAAGGAATAAGAGCCCAACCTGTTATAAAGAGATACAGGAATCAACTGCTTCGGATTATGGTTACAATTGCAGATACTAACAGCACTATTTGAAACTTTATCATTCTCTCAGTCACAAAAAGCACCTTGCCTGTGGACTCAGGACTGTGCTTTAAGTACTTAGAGTTCATTTCCTCTTTTTAGTATATGTCTTCTGTATTAAAAGAAAGTCTGAGTACCCTAAGTTGTGCTGCTGTCTATGTATTTCACTACATCCAAACTTGGAATTTTATCTCTACAAATAAAGAAATGCATTTTGTTTTAGGCAGGTGAGTTACTTTAAACTGTGATTATGTACTATTCTGCCAATGTTTTCTCAAGATAGCTCCTAGAAAGGGAAACTTCAAGCATTAGCCTGATACAGTTTATGATGAACACTCTATTGCAGGTAAAGTCAACCACTAACTGTTTCCTTTAACTGTATCACTTGAACTTTCTAATATTCATTTAGAAAGCATTGTTTCCTCAATTGAAAGTTTATTGGAATTTACAATATAAATGCATTATAACTGGAAATTAATCTCACTTACATGATTTTCATTTGATATAACTCTGATTTGGGGATTTCTTCCAAGTTTTCATTTTAAATCTTTTTTATAATGAAACAGAATTACCCTCCAAAATGTATCCTGTCTAGATATCCATGTTCTTGCTTTGATAAATGTTACTACATTGGAACTGCCCTTCTTGATATAGAAATATTAACATTTGCTTTCTCTTTGCCTAATTTTTGTAGAAACTATAAGTATAATAAGATAAAGTAAAATATTTCATTTATAGACCCTCTGAAAGTAGAGCATTTTAAAAGCAGGTAGGAGTCTCCACCCTACTTTTCATGAAGCATTTTACCCATTCAAACAGACTTTTAAAAACAGCTTGTTTTGATAGCAGACTGTTCTCCTGTGGGCCTTCAGCCTTTGCTTCCTGGCAGCACCTTTGGTGCGAAAAGAGCGTGATCAATTGGGAGACTATCAGTGCCAGCATGCATAGAGTGATAAGTTAACACACCACTGGGAATTTCTAGGGCCCACCAAGATACTTCACTTCTAATGTGCTAACAAGCTCATTTTTCTACCTCTTGCCTCTTCAGTTATTTTTTTTCTCAGAAGAGCTTAGAAGTTGAGTGCATCAGGCATAATGAAAAGCTCTGTAGGAGGGAGAAGCAATAACCCCATTTTTCCCTTTTCAGCCAAATAGAAAATTAGTTTCTGGTAATACACAAAGGCCAGTATTTTTTGTACAAGGGGCACTGCTGTGAATCAAAGGACTCTATTAACTGCAGAAAATTCAGCAGCTGTGAATCTCCCCCAATGAAAAAAGTACTTTCCAACAAGTTGTGAGATATGTGGTATTATTTAGATTGAACCATCAGTTTCACCCTCTTCCCTTTATGACCATGTCTGCTCTCTAAACGTGTGCTCTGGTACTTTTAATGTTGAAATTCAAAAATCTATATTATCCTTCCATGAAATCCTTACTGTTGATACTTTAGTATCTTGTCCTATTGCTACCCATTTCAGAAGTAAAATTCTTTTTAAGTTCTGCCCCAATGGCAAGAATTGAAAATATCCATTGCAAAGAATTGGAATTGGGGTTATTTTAATATTTGAGGCATGAAATAAAAATTGAAATACAAGGAGACTATGTAAGTTTTTTAAATCACATCTTAAATCAGAAACTTAATGAGTATAGTCCTATAGTTAACTTTTTGCTTTTTTTCCCCTTAATATTTTGTAAATGATACAGACTAAAGTATCTGCTTCTGGATTATCAGTTATTCTTAAATTATTTTATGGTTTTTTCCTCTAAAACTGTTCTTCTTGGCCTTGGCTCTATAGATTTGGTCTGCAGTTTCTAGAATTGTACAACAGCAGTAATTGAACTGTAGTGTTCTTTTTTTCAAAGAAAAAGATTTGGAATTTTGAGGGAAAACATTAAATTAGGCTTTGGGGAAAATTCAGTGAGAAAAGAAGAACCAATAGGCATATTTTAATTATCCTTCATACCTACTTAAATTTCTTACCTAAACCCTCAACATAGTTTTCCACAGGAAAACTTTTTAAAGTTGTAGAAGAAAGGTTAACTGATTTCTCAGTTCGGGAACTATAGGACATGAAGTCAGCATGTGGGTTTTTCCTGATAATTGTATGTTGCTGCCTGCTGCTCTGCATTTTGACAGCCATTTCCATAGTTGCTTTAGTGAACAACAGAAATATTCTCTCTCTTTCTCGCCCTCTCTGTGCTAACAGCACAATCAGGCCTGCTGGAACAGGAAGCCTGGAGTGGGTTGTTCAAAAGCAACAACACTTCGAGGTACTGGTTGCCTGTCAATAATATCAGAGAAGAAAATTTGGTGAAAGAGAAGTACAGTATTTTTCTGTCGGTGTCAGTGCCCTGTAGATGCTTTGTTAGCCAGTATTTAGGAGTCCTGTGGACTCCTTGCAAATATTCCTGCCTTTTTTCAGTGTTATAATTGACTAGGTATTTTTTCCTGACATACAGATTCAGCTATGTATTTATCTTAACCACATGGAGTTACTCAGGGATTACAGCAACAGTAGTCTTCCATTCAAAATGAAAACAATTGTTGTGAAAAGGCAAGGTTTTTAGAAGAAGAAGATATGCAGGAATTTTCCACAATAAATCCTTACAAATACAAACACACAAAACTTGAGCACAGTTATCTTAAGCATCATTGTAATATTTATTCTGCAGCTTTTGAGAGTATGTCTGCAGAACACAAATGATTAATAAGATGAACCTAGACTGACAGCTGATGGCAGTTGAATACTTTTGCAAGTAAATCGTTGCCAACAGTTTAATAATATTATAATTATTTTCTAATAAATATCTCCTTGATAAGCTGTCATGTATAGTGGTACACTTAAGAATAAATCTATGTTCAGCACTAATATATTTCCCCTCTTTAAAAGCCATACTTTTAATGATGCACGAGAACAGTTAGTGACTTATGCTTTTCACGAGGTGATGGCTGAGCACTGGTAGTGGTACTTGGTGATGAGACTGTCTTTTCCGATGTGAGCTCCTGTTATGTTCATCCTTAATGAAAGGAAATCAGCTATGAAGAGAGAGCACGATACCTGCAAACAATCGTCCAGCACCATTTAGAACCAACCACATTTGAAGATTTTGCAGCACAGGTTTTTTCTCCAGCTCCCTACCATCATTTACCACCTGATGCCGGTAAGATTGAAAGCAAGTATTAGTGACTTGTTAGTTATTGGAACTTGAAATGCAATACCCTTTTGCTCTAAAAACTCTTAAGATATTAGAACATTCGACTGAAAAAGAAATTCCACCATTGAAACATAGAGATTATTCATTATTGCTTTGTGTTTGGCCTGTAAATTATATTTGTTCTTTTGGTGACCTACATGCCCGTCCCTTAAAACTCAACATTTTTCATAAAAGAAAAATGCACTACATTTTATCTGAAGTCGCAGACAGTGACTGTTATGTCCCAGGGGATCATTAATGACATTTCTGCCAAAGATGGCACAAGTTGAGCACGTATTCTCCCTTCACTCTAGTTACAGGAACCAATTTGATGACGAAGAATATTGTCTCTTATCTTTAATCTTAAAAGTAAAACTATAACAACTGGTTTTAATAAACAGGTATTTGAAATAATCATTTATGTTACAATATTTAAAGATTGTAAGAGAGGGTACTGCATTTTTACAATTAACTAATTTTGGAAATCGATAAGAAAATAACTTATGGCCTTCCTATTCTGTAATTCCTTGCACTCCTTATGATTGTTTCATTTATTTTATTTTCCCTCTTTAGATCATTAAATATCAGTTCTGTTTATCTGAAGGTAAGACAAAGTGTCAACCAAAACATCCTCTGTTCTTCTTCCATTTCCTTTTCTGAAAATTAGCAAGCCATTCAGCTTGTAACTCAAACCATAAGCAAGCTTAACACTCTTCTGGTTCATACTAAATATTTCAAAAATTATCACTAAATTTTTTTCCAGTTACACTTACTAACCCAGGTCTGCATGAAACACTAACACTGGTTCTGGGATTAAAAACAAAAACTAATAATAGAACCCTTGGTTGAAATTAGTATACCTTGTTGTACTGACCTTTTTGTTTCTCGGCATGAAAAAGTGTACTTCCAAGCTGTGTTTGTACTTTGTCATGTGTTGTATGACTATTCACTGTTCTAATTCATCAGACACCCTCTTCAATTATGTGCCTTACTCTGTACTCACTGCCATCAAGTCGCAGCACTCAGAGTGACACCCTGGTAGGTTTCTGAGACTGTAACAGTTTCCCGGAGGGGAAAGCCCAGGCTCTTTCCCATGCAGGTGCTGGTGGTGTTGAACTACTCACCATGTGGATGGCAGCTGAACATGTAACCATTGTGCCATCAGGGCCCCTTTACTCGAGACCAGGCACCTCATACACCACGAGGACTGGCGATGGTACTAGAAGTAGGAGAAGAGGGAATATTTGAGGTTAATGATAAACCGTCAATTTTCCTTTCTGTTAAAAGATGTTGTCTTTGTATTGAATACATTTTAAAAGCACAGTAGGCCTTTTCTGGCCAAATTTATTTACGGTAGAGTGAAGAGTACCATATTTCTTAACTGAGTCAATAAAATTGACTCTCCATCACTACTGAATTGGCCGTTTAAAAAATAATTTTGAAAAAAAATTAGAGTCTTTTTAATTAAAATAAAAGTCCCAAGCAATTCAGCAAGGCAGTTTCAAAAGATTTGTGGGAAATAGAATGAAAAGATAGTAGAATTTTCCACCAATTTTTTGAAGCCCTCTAGTATTAGCTTAGTTGAATCTCTTACAGATACAAGATTTTTATGCACTTTAATGGACTGACACTAGGTAAAATTATTTAGCAGTAAGGATAATGACAAAAGAAAGATATTGACAATAAATTAATGAGCAACAGAATAAACACTACTTAAGTATGTTTGACAGTTTTATTACTAATGGAACAATAGTTAATGAAGCATTAGATTACTTTATTAAAATAAATGTGTATCATGTATAGTGGAGCCATAAATTTCACAACTGAACAATATTGCCACTAAACTTTTCCCCTTAAATTTATAAAGACTCAGTTTTCATGTTGCAGGTGTTTTACCAGCTGGAGTCCTTCATAAGTCTTAGTATTTCCCAGGTAGCTATACAAACTTAACTAAGTCTATAATTTGGAAACCAATTTGTGACATTAAATAAAGGAAGCCATCAAGTCATGGCTCTGTTGGCTTTGTTATTTAACATGCCTTTATTTGTTCTACAAGTTTTCTAAAACTTAATGAGTATTCACATAGTAATAGAAATAGGTATTTAACAAAACTTACTCGATGCTACGTATTTTTTCTTAGAATTCTAAATATCATCTTTTCCTTTAGTAGCAATTAGAGACATGCCTTTTTTTTTTTCAACAAAACAGACATTTTATTTATTGTGACAGTCCACAAATAGCATCTGGAATGTTCACTAATGGCTGTGTTCTACAGAATATGTAGGATTATTTTAAGGTCCCAATCAGAAAAACACTTTTAAAATTTTAGGAGATAAACTGAAATTGTTGTTGTTGCTAGGTGCCCTTAAGTAGGCTTCCAATCCTCATGACTTTGTATACGACAGAAAGAAACACCACCTGCTTGCTCCTGCTCCTCATAATCATACCTCTTTTTTAAGGGTGTTTTCAATCTATCAATAATGTGGTTAGTGTCCCAGGGGCAGTTCTACCATGCCCTACAGGGTCACAATGTGTCAGAACCGACTATGGCAGTGAGTTGGGTTTAGGTTGTATTCATGAACACATTTTTGACCCTTGTTTTTGTGCACACACTAATAGTCATGAAATATAAATTCTTGAGTGGTTCTCAATTTGATACAATAAGAAATGAAATATTTACTCTTCTTCCCACTATACCAGAAACACCCTAGTGTCTGAACAATGTTTTATTTTAATAATCTCAAAGCTTGACTTTCTTATAATAAGCTCCCCAGACATAAGATGCTCCCTTTCAAGTAATAAGTCAAAGTAAAAGGATGAAGATATGAAATAAACCTTATCATAACGATATCAACCTGACTTCCAGTTTGCAAAAATTGCTTAACAATGTGTTACTTTTGAGGGTTCACTTAGTTTTTAAATTTCACAATCAGATTTGTTCATCATATCAAGGAGTTGGTTTTATAGTCGCACATGAAACACCTGTAGATAACCTGTGTACCCTATAGATATGTAATACTAACAGTTTCTTAGAATAATTTGAAATTAACTTTTAAATTACGAATACATTGATTATATTGTGTCTAGCCAGTCCTGTGAGACAATTCTATTCAGTAGTACAGGCATGTCTTGCAGATGGTGTGTTTCCCTCCCAGATCATTGTAGAGAAGCTAATATCAATCACAGTAAAGCAAGTAAGACAATTTTGGGGGTTTCTCAGTGTGTATAAAAGTTATATTTACACTGTACTATGGTCTATCTTAAGTGTGCAATAACAGTATGAAAACTGTGAAATATTGTGAGAAATACAAAATATGACATAGAAAAGTGAAGTGAGCATATGCTGCTGGGAAAATGACAGATTTGCTCAAGCAGTGTTATTGCAAACCTTTAACATATATATATATATATATATATATATATATATATATTTTTTTTTTTTTTTTTTGGGGGGGGAGCATCACTGCCCTCTGGTGGTCATGGATGCTACCCAGTGCTGCTCCTGAGAGCCGCCGCTGGATTTGAACCGTCAAGCCCACGGGCCGCAGTCCCGTACTCAACTACTTAAGCCACCAGGGCTCAGCCTACCTTTAACTTATATTTTAAAAAAGAAAAGGCACAATAAAATATGTGTGCCTGTATGAGAAAGCACTGTTGTTGATGTTGTTTTAAGTTCACTTAGCTTGGTTAAGATTGCTCAAATCTCAGTTCCTGGTTAGTAGTTATATTGTGACTATGATGACATTTAAATCTAAAAAGAGATTTTTCTACATAACTTCCCATAGTATTGAAATAGATATAAATACATTCTGGTATATCACATAGGATCCATAAATTATTAACTGTAATTCCTCAAAATAGACTCTGTGACACTAGACTCATACTTAAGGGAAATTACTATTGCCCCTAAAGTCACTGAAGGAGGAATTGTGATGTCACGCTTTGTTGATCTTCCCTAACTACTTTAAAGCATTATTAGATTTTTCTTGTCCTTTATTTAAAAAAAGAAATGCAGGGGAAAAGAAATCCCATTATCTTTGTCAGGCATGTGTGTGGAAAATATCAGAAGTTTTACAGTCAACTTTTCATATTTAAGAACACATCTGTGACTCTAAACTTCAAAATGAAATTACTAATCGAGATTTTATTGACAATTCAAAAATGAACATGTTTTTCTCTAATACATTGTCTTCTCATAAAAAGGAATTATGGAATGCCATTGACAGGGAATAGGATTTTGTTTTGGTGAAAGTGTCCACCCTATCCCACCCCCAACAAGTACAAACACACTGCCATCTAGTTGGTTCCGATTCGTAGAGGCCCAGTAGTACGAAGTAGGTCTGCGCCCCAGGATTTCGAGGCTGTGAATGTTGGTGTGTGCAGAGGGCCCCCCTCCTCCCCAGGGACAGCTGGTGGGACCAACGCTTAACTCACCATGCCCTCAGGCCTCCTAGAAAGTAATATTGATTAGTCTTATCTTTCTCAATTTTAACATTAAAAATTCTCCCACATTTTCCCCCTAGTAATATGTTTTAATAATCACCGGCTACACATATTTTTTGAATGCTTGTTGAATAGTACACTGCTAATGCTCTCTTATTGTCATTGAACTAGTAGACCCCTCCCTTTGGGTTGATTGTCGACAGCTTTAACTAGATATCTTGGTACTTTCAAATGTTTAATTGAATGGTTAATTGGTGTACGTTAATTGGTGTACATGTGTATGATATGTATTCATGTATAAGTGCCAATTTAAAGGAATATATAATCATGAATATTCAGATTCTAAGGTAATTTTTGTACCATCAAAATCAGAGATACACTAGAGAGTATGATAATGAAAATCTGGAGTAGCAACTTTTTAGTTTATTATCCTTATTTAAAAGTTATTTCAAATTTTCCCCTTTTCCCAAGCTTTGAAATGTTCTAAAAGGAAGTATTTTAGCCCTGCAGGAAAAAGTTATTTCCGTAAGTAACAACAAGGTCCATTTCTTTTCATGGTTAAGTTACACATCAGCTTACTCAATGCTTTGTAAAACACATTCCTACATAAGTATCACCAGATTTCACCTGAAATTGTAAGCAGCCGATTTTGTTGCTTTGAGCGCTTTGAACTTAGAAATATGGCTTACATGGTTAATCAGTAAGCAGTCACTATCACTCTAAAATCAAGTTCATTACCCATTTATGACAATAAATAATTACTAGGTTTAAGTTCCACTTTGAACATTCAGGTGTGAATTTTTGTAATAAAATACTAAGTGAGGAGTCACTGAGTGCCAGGTATACTGTTAAGTCCTACAGATGCACTAACTTATGTAATCTTCATGACCAAATTCTCTGAAGAGAAAAATAGAGCAGCTCAGAGTTACAGGCTTTTGATAAAACCAGTATTTCCATCGAGATCTGATATCAAAGTATTGCTGTCACACATTTGGTTTAAATATTTTCAGTCACTATTGGCTGTTGAGGAAAAGAGAAATAGTTACACAATGACAAGTGGAAATTTGTTTTTTGTGGTTTTTTTTTTTTTTGGACATCACTGCCCTCTGGTGGTGGGAGTAGGAATCCCAGCCTTTGCTCCTGTGGAGCTGGAATTGAACCTCCATCCCAGTGGGCCACAGTCCCGCACACAACCACGAGGCCACCGGGGCTCAGCCCTGTTTTGTTTTTTTAAGAGCTATGTTTTTAGTTGAAGTAGAGGTTTTTGAATAAAAGTGAATTAAAGTCTAGTTCTGCCATTTATTATCTTCATGAACTCAAATAGCAAGCCAGTGTTACCTTCAGTTTTCTCATTTGTAAGAAAGAGATAACATGGCAAGCTTAGACTTACTGGATTTAAATAAGCATGTAGTGATTATAGTTCTTGACTATCTTAAAATTAAACCACTTGTTTGCTCGTATCACCATCCTGTTTTATTAAATTACATGTTATTACTTCCCTATGGCATTAACTGGTGAATCCATGTTTATCCTAACCACTTCTCAACTCTTTTAATAATAGTAATGCTGTAAGGCTACTTTGATAAGTGATAATCTTTCATATAAGGTTATATACTTGAGGACTGTCAGTGTAAGAGAGGATACATTCTGTGATTCCCCAAAACTAAATGTAGCAGTATATTGTGTTCTCAACATTTGAAAATTTATATTTATGGTCATAATTTTCAAAAATACTTCTTATTTCTTTTCTTATTCTCATATGTTCTAAATCAATTAACTTTTGTTCATCTCTGTTTAGGATAGCTATGCTTTCTATGTGCCCATTAATTCGCCAAGATCTTTGCATACATGACTGTTAATCTCCACAGCTCTGCAGAATAGCTAGTGTCGTCGTCAATTTATAAACGAGAAGATTGCCAGTTTGTCCAAGATTAAACAGCTAGGAAAATGACAGATTTGGCAATTAACTAGATACGTCTCACCAAAGGTGGTTCTCAACCTTCCTAATGCCGGGACCCTTTAATACAGTTCCTCATGTTGTGGTGGTCCCCTAACCCTAAAACTATTTCCGTTTGCTACTTCATCACTGTAATTTTGCTACTGTTACAAATGGGGCGACCCCTGTGAAAGAGTCCTTCAACCACCAAAGGGATGGCGACTCACGGGTTGAGAACCGCTGGTCTGCCCCATTCCTCTGCCCTTTCCAATGCATCGCTTTGCCTCTAAGTTCAGTAGTAAGTGATATTGCTTTCAAAGCCACATATTTTTAAAAGCTATATTAGTGATTAGACATTTTAATAACTTTAACAGTTTTAAACTGACACAATTAGCTAAAAATACAAACCCACAATAAATAGCAATCCATTGTTTCCATAAATAATCTAAATCCCAAAGCCATATTTATCGTTTCTTTATGATAGTTTATTGGAAGTAATGTCATATGGGAATCAAGTTAACATACTACCAAGATTTAGACACAGTTCGTATGAGCTTGGAAGAGTCTTTGTAACACATACAGTGTGGGCAAACGAACATAGGAACCAGTAGATTTTTCTTTAACCTTAGTTTTTAAAGATATACTGATAATGTAATAATTTGATACATCATCATTCTTTATAAATGGTGTGATATAAATCGGCACTTTAGGAGAATTGCATATAAAATGAAGTATAGGTATTTCTATAGTCTATTTATTTATTTATTTATTTTTACTCGCATCATTGCCCTGGTGGGAGTAGGAAGCCCAGCCTAGCTCCTGTAAGCTGCTGCTGAATTTGAACTGTCAACCCTGTGGGCCACAGGCCCACACACAACCACTAGCCACCAGGGCTCAGCATTTCTATAGTCTTTACATCTAAAGTTGAGGTATGTCTGCTCTAAATTAGTTTATAGAGTCTAAATATCATTTGCTAAAACATGAAGTACCAAAAGCTGCATACCACATGCACTGAAGAACTGAATTGACTCAGTTAACTGAACAAGGATTTCAGTTTGAATGCACTAAGCAAACACGGAGGAATTACTGACTTTTAGAAAAGTATTTTTGAAGTGTAGCACACTCAAGAATAGTGTTCTCCCGTAAAGTTCTCTGTGATGAAAACGGTGATCTGTAGCTGCATTGTCCAGTATGTTAGCCTCAAACCACATACTCCTGTTGAACATGTGAAATGTGTTTCGTGAATCTGCCAAGGAACTGAATTTATTTTTATTTAATTTTACGTAATTTAAATCACCACACCTGGGTATAAGTGTATAATATTGGACAGTACCACAAGTCTAGTGGACATTTGGAAAGATAGATGTTTAAAGAATATCTCATAGACTTTTTCTCTTCTTTTCTTTTTCCCTATAAAACTGTTAGTTGGTAAGTATAAGATTTTCAATCTACAAAGCATTGCCCATTGTGAAACATTATCACCTGAGCGCATTGCATGCCCAGTTATATTTCATAATTTAAAAAACCTTTTTACTCTCTTCTCTGCTTCTCGATTAACACCTATAAAATTCTGCACTATGTCTCTCAGGTCCGTTACCTATCTTCTCTTTTGTTTTCCCACTTCTGCTCGCTACTCCATTTCTTCATTCACAACAAAGAAAGAAATGCAGTGATAGTTCTCTTCCTCCCAAAACCTCCGCTAGAAAACATTGGCCATCTCAAGGTAAACAGCCGTGGGAAGACCTCTCACGATGGCTGGGAATAGTCCGCGGTACTCAAACAGCATGAGCTACTGCTCCTCACCACCTTCTTTCTGCCGTCCACCTGCAGTGCTTCCCCAATGAGGGCCATGGATTCTTCTTCGCCTTTAGATTTCCCAGTTTGAGCCCAAAACAATTCAGACTTCCAGGAAGAGAGTAACGGTGGTCAGAAATGTGTTTCCTGCTTATTTTCAGACGGCCAACCTCATTAAATCAGAAAAGACAAAACGCTGGAGAAGCTGCTGTAATAAAGAGGGCAGTTGATCTGGATTTTGAGTGACCATGTTTTTTATTCTTGACAGTGTATACTCACATTTGGTCTTATATAACATGAGGTCTTAAAAATACTTTGAAATGTTCTACAGAGATACATTCTTAATTATGGATATGTACCCCTTAAGATCATTTTTTTCTCTTACAAGTATCCATCACTTCAACTTAAACATAATGTTTCAGTATATGAAAGTGCATAGCCTAATTATTCCCAAGCCTGAAATGTCAATGAGGTCAAAAGTCTCTCTACTGAGTAATTAGATGTAGAAGTTTAAGACTCTGCCACATGCAGGGCACATAAAGAAAAATTTCATGTCCATAAGAGCCAGAAAATCTGAATAAAGGTACCTTAAAATATACAGAATTTTGTATGGATGATGTTATGTTTTACAGATCTACATTTTTCTCCTCAGAGGCTTTTAAAATTTTAATTTAACCTCTTTATTCAGAAAATATTTGAGAACCTAAAGTTTACAATGTTATTTCTTATTGCTATGTATTAGAAAACCACAATTCATAGAAATAGTGGCTTTTATATTACACAAAGAATTTTCCCATTTGAACATATTTTGCTCCTTTAAAAAATTTCTTAAAAATTAAAAATTTTACCCACTACTTTTACTGTTTACCTTCATGAGTAATTCACTCTCTGAACAGGATAACTGGGAAAATGTAACTTAAAGCATTTTCTGGGGTCAGTTCATCTTTTTTGACTGACTTTCAGATGAGAATTCTTGCCCTCCCCCTCTCTTCCCCCATTACCCCCAGGAATTTCTCTTGCTCCTTCGTAAAAGCATAACTAATGTCCTAGCATGGATAATGTCCTTCCAGTGCTGAGTCCTTTTTTTGGAGGGTGCTATTATTTTCAAGCTTACGCAGTGGTGACCCTGTTCTTGGCTCTTCCCGGAACCCTAGAATAGAAGTTGGTCTTTTTCACCTGCTCCTTAAGTCCTTCCCTGCATGCTTTGGAACCCTGTCTCTTGGGCCCAAAGATTATGTTTCCCATTGCTTTCTTCCAGGAAGCTTTCTGGTCGATCCTGGCTCTGGAGATGGCTGCTTTCTTGCTAATATGATGACATGAGCCATCAATCGGACCACTGTACTTGAAATATATTTGTAGGCTCTTGTAACATGTTTTGAATTTCCCTTTTAGAAGAGCTCATTAAGGTTTGGCACTCATGGTACAGATCAGTAGCAAAAAGATCATTTCTTACAGAGTGAGAATCTGGATGGTTGGTACTAATAGTTTTGCTGTTTCCCACAGGCGTCTACTCAGAGAGTCTACCCAGTGAAACTCCAACAGCAGCACAGGTAGATGGGGCTGACCTGACCTCTCCAATGTCCCCTCGAACTAGCAAGAGCCGCATGTCCATGAAGCTGCGTCGTTCCTCGGGCTCAGCCAATAAATCCTAAGGCAGCGAGCAGCCTCGCAGTGATCCACGCAGTAGCCCCCTTAGCTGAACAGAGTGTTAACCCTGTTAGGCCTTCATGCCTGGCATAATATGCATGGTCCTTCCTGCACATTTATTTTAGAAAACACTGGATTCAAATCATTTGTAACTTAATATTTTAGATATGGGTTGTTTGTTCAGTTTGTTTCCCCCCTCCCCAAACAAATGCACACACTCCAGGCTGTCAATATTTTAAAGGGGGAGAAGGGCAGAATTTAATTCTCTACCCTCTATCTTCTTTATCTTGGAAAATTATGTCTAAATAGTTTCCCTTTTAATTTTATGATTAACTTGGATCCAAAATATAGTTGGACAAGTTGTCTCATTAATTTATTTATTGTATCCCCCTATAGCTTTATGACTCAATAAATATATCTTTTTTTCAAGTGTAAAATTTTCAATTTTGGCATTTGTAAAATTATAGCAAAAGTTCAAAATTTGTTAAATACACAGGATGTGTACAGATTATTTATGTTATGAAAATAAAACACTTAAAATGAATGGTCTTTTAGCATCTCAAATTCCAACTAAAAAAATTTTGGCGTTAACTTTTCTTCTCAAAGTAATGTTTCATTTTATTGTTCAATAATCAGAAAAATCACTGTGCTAACTTTGATTTATATTTAGATTCCAAACAAAGTTTCTAATGTTTTGGATTTTAAGTGGTATCACAATCAAATGCATTTTTTTGAAATTGTGGCCATCCTCTATTATTGGCCACTAGATCCCAGTGTATCTATGTATTTCTTAAGTAGCAAAAGGAGAAAAGACTTGTGATATAAAGGTGTTGCTCAAATTATGTATATTATTTTAAAAGGGAATATATATAACATTGGAATCTAAATAGAATCTAATATTCTTAATACTGAACTTGTAGGTGCAGGTCAGTAAACATTCCATCCTCCTGAAGTTTATTCCTACATTAGATAGACTGGTCACAGGCTGCTCACGTTTTGTTTGGAATGGGCATCTCCTAAGGAAATGTAGCATGACATCATTACTAACTGCATGTGTAAATATATCACACGGACAAACCATAAAATATAAATTATGTATCATCATTCGTGTAGTATCTACAAATTTGTAACAGTGGGGGGAAAGATGACATGATATTTAATAATACAATAAAAGTATTCTTATCACTTCTTGTCTATTAGTGTTGATTCTTTAATGTTTCATCTATTCTTATATTTGTAGAGGGCAATATGTTTAATAGAGATAGGTAAAGGATAAAGCTATTTTAGTCAATTTTTCCCCCAGGAATTTGAATTGCTTTCTCACAATGCACCCCAACTTATTTCGCAGAGATCCCAGTACAGTCAGTACAAGAACCGGAACTGTTAGCATGTTTGAGCTGATCAGAAATGTCACTCATTGCACTGAGTCAAATCACCTGTGTCCCTCAGCCTCATGTTTCTTTGATTCATTACATTTCACTCTGGTTTATACTGTGCTCCCATGAACAAAAATTTGTGCAGATGGGTTTTTCTAAAACAACTTTTCAGATGTCCTTTGTGCTTGCTCTTTTGTTTTTAATGAAACTTAAATTCTTATTAAACAATTGGAAGTTTATATGAGTCCCTAGAATATTTAACTGCTTTTTCAAGATTAAGAATTTGAAAAATGAAAAAGTAACCACTAACATAGTTCCAAAATGCCTTTTTGAGCAATGAATAGTTTGATGAGATGTTAATAAAGTGAGGTGAAAAGCCAATTTCAAATAGTTGCCATGATTTTTAAATTTCAGATATATTTCACTTGGTTCTGAAGTTTTGTTTTGATTTTTAAGGAAATTTTCAAAGTTATTTTCTATTTATATTTGCTGAAGAACAAATCTTTTTAGGTGTAAAGATTTGGAACTCAGTGTATACAACTGTACTTAAAAGGCAGTTTTCTCTATGTATTTTTGTGCCGTTACATTCATCTGCAAAGTAGAGTTTACCTTTATGCTATCAAAATCAACCAGTTACTAGAATGCTGGTAACAGGCAGATAAGAAATGTGACTTTGAAAGTAGGCTGTGTTCAATGCAATTGTTAAGAGAAACACAGAACACAACGACGTTCATGCTATGCAGATTTATTTGGTGGTATAAGCATTTTACAAGTATGACCTGTCAAGCACTGCTTGCTTGCCCACTGCCCCAAATTCTGGTTACTAGGGCACGGGTACAGGATGCACACTGAATATGATTTACAAAAAGCATTTAAAAAACAACTTGTAGCTGAAAAGGTATTGAATATTGAATGTATTGCCATTCCGCTTCATAGTGGATTACAGATATTAACATCTTTAAGCTGAATATAGTTTCATATATAATACACAGTATGAGATGTACAGCAGAAGCATTGAAAGGTTTGATATTTTACGAGACGGCCGAACAAACTTGAATAGATGAGTCTTAGGTTCCCTAAAGGCTATTTAAAGAGAAGTCTAAAGCAGCTCTTCCTGAATACTGCATACTAAGTAGCAGAAGGTAAATGATTGGGAGGTTGTCTCGGTTTTAACTCCTTCCAATTCCAGTCAAGTAGCAGCCTCTTCACCTGCAAACTAATATCTGAATGAGGTGTAATACATATCATTGGGGTGGGGGGGGGAGAGCAGTTACAGGGGAAATCCCACACACCCCAAAAGCAGCAAACATTTCATATTTTTTTATCGCCAGACACAGGTCTTTAATCTTATTTCTCCTCTTGTAAATTTGGCACCAATCACGTAACTTTTAATTCACAGAATATACACACAAGATCATCTGACCCTAGCGAGACAGAAATTCTGTAAGTGCCTGCGATGGCAAGAGAAAAAACATGGGTGACTACCACTTTGGGTAACTAGAATCCTTGGTAGACATCGAGACATGCACGCATTCACTGCGACTTTCCATAGGAATTACAAGGCATATAGGATTCGTTAGGTTCGCCGTTACTTGTGGGTGAAATCCTATTTCGTGGGCAAAGTGAGGAGGAGGGCTTCCAGCCGACCGGCTCGGAAAGGGGAATGCTCTGGGGGTTGACCTGTGCCTGTGCGCCCTTCTAGCGGAACAGCGACTGGGAAAATACTGCAGGAGTGCTGGGGCAGAGAAGACACCGGGGGGACAGAGCGGGTGAACTTGCGAGTTGAAGAAAGCCCACTCTGGCCCACCTCGCCGCCGCCCCAGGTCTCCGGTCTCTGGACCTCAGCAGCCCGGCCGCAGCGGCATCTGCAGCAGCAGGACCTGCCGACTTTCCGAGGGA
Source organism: Nesogale talazaci (assembly GCA_004026705.1). Classification (NCBI taxonomy): domain Eukaryota; kingdom Metazoa; phylum Chordata; class Mammalia; order Afrosoricida; family Tenrecidae; genus Nesogale; species Nesogale talazaci. The sequence continues at coordinate 224,660 of PVJH01000749.1, forward strand.
TGGCACTTATTGATGTGCCGGGTCAGCCCGGGGGAGCTGAAAAAGGTGGACGGGCAGTGCTTGCACGAGAAGATCTGCTGGGCGGCCCCGTCGGCGGTCCCGCCGGGGCTGGGCGCCTCGGGGGGCGCGGCCGCCAGGGCGGGCAGGAGCAGCTCGTCGCGGACGGCGTGCCACAGCCGGTGCTTGTCCCGGATGTCCGCCGACGGGAAGTGCGCCCCGCACAGCGGGCAGGCGAAGGCCAGGGCCGAGCCGAAGCCCGGCCCGAGCGCCCGGCCCGAGCCCGGCTCGTGAGTGCCCAGGTGCTTGCGCAGATAGGCTTGGCGCCGGAACTTTTTGTGGCAATAGGGGCACACGAAGATGTCGGCCCCCCCGCCCCCGCCGGCGCCGCCGGGCCCTGGCCCGCGGCGGCCCAGCACGCCCTCGCCATAGGAGACAGGCGGCGGCGGCGGCGGCGGCTCGGGGTGCGGCAGCCCCTGGAGGCCCGGGCGCGGGGCGCTGTCCGGGTGCTGATTCGCCCCGGCGCTGTCCCTGGCCGCCGGGTGCTGATCCGCAGTCCGCTCGACGCGGCCGTTCTCCTTCCCCTCGGCCAGCAGAGAGGCCAGGGGCCGGGCGTCCGGGCACGACGAAGACGGCGGCAGCGGCGGCGGCGGCGGCTTCCCGTCGGCGGCGGCGGAGGCCGCGGCGGGGTTCGCCGCCGGCGGGCGCGGCTTGTGCCAGCGGCGGTGGGAGGCGAGGTTGGCGGGGCAGCTGAAGACCTTGTCGCACTCGGGGCAGCGGTACTCGACGCGCACGATGCGGGAGCAGCGGTGCTGCGCCAGCGCGAAGGGGTCGGCGTACTGCTCCTTGCACAGCTGGCAGATGAACTCCCCGAGCGGCGTGCGGCCACTGCCCAGGCCCCGCGCCGGCGCCCCGGGCTCCTCCTCTTTGATCCGCAGCCCCAGGACGGGGGACGTGGTCACCTCGTCCGCGAAGCTCAACTTCCTCATCGCCTTGGGCTTCTTGACGCCCGCCGCCGCCGCCGCCGCCGCCGCCGCCGCGAATCCCGACGGGCAGCCCGGAGACAACTTGGCGCGGCGCTCGCTGCCGGCCGCCCGCTTCAGGCCGTGCAGGGCGGCCGAGAGGGGCGCGGGGTCCGGCTGCAGCGCGGGCTCCGGGAACGGTGCCCGGAACGGCAGCAGGAACTGCTCCCCCGAGGTGGGGGCGGCCGCTGGCGCCACTGAGCAGGAAAAGGCGGCCACGGCGGCGGCGCCCCCGGGGAAGGACTCTGCGGACGCGGGCGAGCTGAGGCAGCGCTCCAGGAACGCGCGGCGCAGCTCGGCGCCCGCCGGTTTCGTGGGGCTGGGGCTGGGGCCGGGGCCCTCGCTGGCGTCCGCCCGCCACTCCGCGCCTTCGCGTCCGCGCGACCCCGGGCTCACCCCGGACGCCCGACAGGGCGACCCCGACGGTTCCCGGCACGCCTCTGCCAGCAGCCCCTTTCCTGGCTCTTCCCCGACTGGGGACACCGGCCGCTCTGCACCAGGTAAGGAGGCGCCGGGCGCCTCCGCAGGGAAGAGCGGCGCCCCCCGGGGCCCCATGAAGGGCGAGCCTCGTTGCGCTAAGCGCGCTCTGTACGAGCCGCCCGGCCGTTTAGTTCGCTTCACCAGGAAGCCCCTGGGCATGGTGCAGTCGGGAGCGCTCGGGGGCCAGGAGGAAGGCAGGGGCCGCAGGGGCCGAGAGCGGGCGAGCGGGCGGGCGGGCGGGCTCGGGAGCTCCGGGAGCCTCGCCGCGGCGGTCATGCCCCGGCTGCCTTTATAGCTGAGACGCGGGCCGGCGGCCTTCTGGTCGGAAGGACCAATCGGGAGTGAGAGCGGGCGTCGGGGCGGGGCTTCGCGTGGCGGGCTCCCGAGAGTCGACGCGGCGGGCGGCTGCGCGCGCCCCTGCCCCGCCTCGGAGCGGCGGAGTCAGGGGCCGCGGCCGGCAGCCGCCCGGCGAGCGAAGGCCGGAGAAGGTGAGGTCCGAGGGCGATGGTCGCTCAGCGCTCACGCTCAGCCGCCGCCGAGGACCAGACAGGCGCAGAGGTCGTCGCGAGGCGCCCTCCGCGCAGGCGGAAGTCTTGTCGCCCGCAAGAAAGTGAGTTTGACAGGCTAGCGCGCGCGCGCGCGCGCACACACCGCACCCGGACGCCGGAGAGCGCAGGGCAGGGGCGGCGACCGGGTGGGTGTCCGCCGCCCGGGAACGGGTTAACGTGGGTCGCCCGCCGGTATTGAGCGGCTGAGAAGCTGCGCGGGAGCGGCAGGGCGGCTAATTCCGCCGCCCCGTGCCTACACTTGACGGTGGGAGCACGTCTGGCGTGCAGTATCGATCAGCGCTGCGAGTGCCTGTGATACTATGAGAATTCATCTGGGAAGAAGGGCTCTCAGGGCGGCGATCGTGCGTGCTGGCAAGGCCCTGGAGCTCAGGATGCCGGCGCGCCTCTGGACCCTGGCCCTCGGGGCTTATAAATGCTCCCTCTCTGATGGGAAGACAAGTGGGGAGGGAAGAGCAGCGTCTAATTTTCCTCTCGCCTCGGATAAAGTGGCTTCTCATGCCCACACCCTTCCCTCGTGCCACCCAGACACATGTTTAGCATGTAGATGGAATGAGAACGACTGTCGATGGAATGAAAGACGTACAAGCATTTCGCGAACGTCCCCTTACCGCTGCGGCACACTTGGCAATGGGTGCACTAAGCACTTACACGCCCCCCACGTCCAGCTAGCACTCCCCTGCACTGTGCCCCTGCACGGGTGTAAACACGGGAGAAACTGTGAGAGTTGGCAATACTGGCTCATCAACTGGACGATAAAGGTTTTTACTCACGTGCCAAGATCCACGGTGTAGACGACAAGTACAACTGGACATCAAGGAGGGGAATAGATTGTGCTTAATTCTCCTTGCTAAAGGAAAGTGGAGAAAGAGACTTTAAGAGTTTGGGTCGTTAAAAAAAAAAGTTCTTGAATGAATGAAGTGTAGTTACATGGAGAGTATTACTTTGGAAAAGTTTAGGAAGTAACTAGGCGTTGGGATGCTAACCCCCACATCGGCATTTCAAAACCATGGGCCACGGTAGAAATAGGGGGCTTGCTACAGCAGTAAAGACTCAGGCTCTTCGGAAGTCAGAGTCAGCTCCACCCAGCCCTGTAGGGTCGCTAAGTCGGCATCGACTCAATGGCAATGAGTTTAGTTGAATTTGGATCGACTCATGGCACCTACCAATACTACCGAAACGTGCATCGGCTAGGTGTTAGGCCGTCTACTTCACTCAGCTGCTGATCTCACACACACAAAGGCACTGTTTTTACTTTCTCTCTTAGATCAGGAAATTGAGCCATAGAGAAGCCAGATAATTAACAAACATCACCTAGGGGCCACCTGCAGAGGAAGGCCTAATTTCAAAGGTCAGACTCTTTCCACTACACCATTTGCTTCAAATTCCCCCTCCCCCAATCATAACTCACAACAAGAAATGCATTTCGAACCACCATTAATTAAAAAAAAAAACCAGGATTGATTAACCTATAGAGACAGCAAGTAGAATAATGGTTTTGGGGGGAGGGGGTCCAGTGTTGGAGTGGGGGTGAAGGGGAAACAAAGTCAAGGAGTCCAAGTAGAAAAGGAATGTTTGGAAACTAATCTGGTAGCAATAGTACAGAACTATGGAAACATATGTGTGTATGTATGTGTGTGTATGTGTGTGTGTATATATATATATATATATAACTACTTACAAGGGCAGTTCTCCTCTGTCCACAGAGTCGCTATGAATCAGAATTGACTCATTGGCCATGAGAGAAGGCAGCAAATAGGTATCTGGTGCACAATTTGCTAACTAGACAATTTAAAACCCTTTGAAACCATACATAACTGAATCAAAATTGTCTGCATCAAGTTAAAGTTTCTGCAATAATTTCTTACATACTCAGTGCATCCTTGAAGAAGTTTTGCTTCAATTATTGAGGTTCTTCTGGATGTGGAGTGATATAATGAAAAATAAAAAGATATATATAGATAGATAGATAGATATATTTGTGGCATCACTGTCCTGGTGAGAGTAGGAAGCCTAGGCTTGCTCCTGGAGAGCTGCTGCTAGATTTGAACCGTCAACCCTGTGGACTACAGTCAAAAAGGTATATTTTATAGAGTACACGCATGGAAGTAACTGAAACAAAGATTTCACACTAGGTACTATGCCTGCTGGTGTTTTCTATGCAGTTATATGTCACCTTTTAAAATACTAGCCATGGGCTAAGTCCTGGTGGCGTAAGTGGTTGAGTGCAGAACTGCAGCCCATGGGGTTGGCGGTTCAAATCCAGTGGCAGCTCTCAGGAGCAGCACTGGGTAGCATCCACGACCACCAGAGGCAATGATGCCCACAAAAAAAATACTAGCCATAATTAATTATGCCATAACTCCTTAATAGAAAACACTGCATTTGAAAAACGCTGCTATTGTACTGTTTCCTATTGTATGAATTTATATAAAATTAGATAAAGTAAACTGATATACTACTTTGTCATAAAAAACAATATTCTGAATTAGTGCTTAAAATATGTATGGCTTAATGTTGGTAAACTTATTATTCCAAATTGATCATTTCTGACATGTAAGTTCATGTATGGCTTCTAAATGAAGGACTTAGATTTTCTCTTTTCCTTTTTCCCCTAATAATCCAGACATATTATATAAAGTGGGAAATCTGATGTAAAAAAATTGAGTAATATTGCGCTTTTCCCAGAGGAACCTCCTCCCCTCCGAGCATAGTACTTTGTAATAACTGTTGTTTGATATTTTTTAACAGATGCCACAGTTCCAGTGGATCTTGTTTATCTTTCAACCTAGTATAATTTCTGGACCTAAGTCTAGTAGTGTCTATCAGTAGCTTTAAAACAATGTTTATACCCTTGAAGCTACTAAGTTTTCTTTTAATAAACCATCTAAGAGTAGGAGAACGATTTATACACAAGGATGTTTCTCACAATGTTGTTTATAATCACAAGGAATTAAAAATCACCTTGACTGATTCCTAGTGAAGCTATATTATAGATGATTTTTTTAACCAAGAAAATACCATGGATTGGAAAAACATGTACTCCAGAATGTCAAGTAAACAAAGCAAGTTGCACAGTTGATTTTGCAATGGAGAACTTAACTACAAAATGTATTTTTAAAACTCTATGGAATATGCTTGAGATCACCCTAGTTAGTAGAAATTTTCATCTTTTCAATTTTGTTTCTGCAACTTTTGTTACATTTTTCTACAATCAGCATATATTACTCTGATAATCAGAAATATACACAATGTAAAAGCTACCTTAAGTCCTTTCTGGTGTTAGATATGATAACCACTCCCTAGGGCACTATTGTTAAGGCATATGGAAAGTCTACCTTCTGGTCCAGTGTATCTTGTTTAAACATGATATATTCCTTTTAAATATATAGTATATCCTGATGACAATGCAACATCAGATGAGAATTACATAGTAAAGTAGAATTTACCAGGATCATCTGTTTGAAATATGGCCCTGAAGAGAGGCGGTAAGCCTCTCCGTTAGAGAAGAATTTGAATATGAGACTATGAGTCAAAAGGTGAAAGGTAGGAGAAGGAAGAGAACGAATTTAGATGGGTAGTCACCGTTTATCTACGAACCAAGATGGCCTTTCAAAATATGATCAGCTCTTCCTCCGTTTACCACCTTGGGAATTATGATAAATAGGCAGTCCATAGCAAAATTTTGAAATATTTGCTTTTTTAAATCTACACCCTTTCTCTTGACAATGATTTATTTCGCCCTCTTTTAAAATTTATTTTTATTGTGGTCTAACAGCCGTAACACAAAATTTGTTTTAGAAAACAAACAAGAAACATGCCTCAAAGCCACCCTGTAGGTCAGGGTAGAATTGTCCCCTGTGAATTTCTGAGACGTACTCTTTACTGGAGTAGAAAGTCCCATCTTTCTCCCGCAAGCGGCTGGTGGCATTCAATGGCCTGTTATATAAGAAGAGCTTTTGCAGTCAATTGTAGAACATTTTCTTCTTTCTTATGCCCGTTGTTAGTTCCCCCCTCCCCCCCCTCCCCAGCTTCCTGTACCACGTCCTTCTCACTCACTGCCATTGAGTCGATGCTGCCTCGGAGACTGTTCATGATTTATAGGAGTGGAAAGCCCACTCTTTCTCCTGCAGAGCTGCTGATGGTTTCAAACTGCTGGCCATGCAGATCACAGCCTAACGTGTCACCATGACCGCATCATAGACACGCATGTGTATAAGAAAGAGCTTTATATCAAAGAATAACGGTATCTTATAAAGTATTATGGCAGCAGGTGGACATTGGGCCTCCACTCAAGTATTCCCTCACGCAAGAGCACTTTGTTCTACTAAAATGGCAATCTGTGATGCTCACCTTCCCTGACATGATCACTGAAGACAAACTGAGTGCATAAGCAAATGTGGTGAAGAAAGCTGATGGTGTCCAGCGATCAAAAGATATAGTGACTGGGGTCTTAAAGACTTGAAGATAAACAAGTGGCCATCTAGCTGAGAAGCGACAATGTCCACCTGGAAGAAGTACACCAGCTTGTGTGATCATGAGGCATTGATGGGATCGGGTATCAGACATTAAAAACACAAAACAGAAAAATCATGTCAATGGAAATGGAGGGAGGGCAGAGTGGAGGCCCAATGTCCATCAGTCAATTGGATGGACACTCCCTGTCAGAAGGGCCACAAGGAAGAGATGAGCCCAGTCAGGGTGCAGTATAGCACAGATGAAACACACAACCTTCTTCTAGTTCCTTAATGCTTCCTCCCCATCCCCACTATCATGACCCCAATTCTATCTTACAAATCTGGCTAGACCAGAACATGTATACTGATACAGGTAAGCGCTCCCAAAAAGGGAATCCAGGACAGTAACCCCCTCTGGACCAATAAGGGGAGCAGTCATACTACGAGGATAAGGGAAGAGGGTGGGCAGTAAGAGGAAACCGATCACAATAATCGATGTATGACTCCCCTCCCAGGGGTCCTGACAGCAGAAAAGGAGGTGAAGGGAGATAGCAGTTGGTATAAGACGGAAAAAAAAGAATTTGTAAATGAGGGAGGAAGGGAGGGAAAAATGAACTGAGACTAAGGGCTCAAGTAAAAAGAAAATGTTTTGAAAAAGATGACAACAAAGTACAGATGTTTGACACCATGGATATATGTATGGATTATGATAAGCACTGTAGAGCCCCCAAATAAAATAAAAAGTTTTTAAAGTTTTAAAAATGTATATGAAGAAAACATCCTAACCCTGTCCAGATCAAATCCCTAAGTCCAATATTAGCCCGTATGTCTGATACCAGTGTATAAATTCCTCTTCAGACCCACACAAAACATATAATGATGTCGGATGGAGGAAGAACACAGGCCAGTGGGTGGGAAGTCTTGTGGCTCCAATGGCTGTGAGAGTATGTCAGCCCCGGGATGGATCTCCACGTGGCTCTCCTGCTCCAGAGCTCTGGTTCCATCAGTGTGGCTTCATGTGACTTGTCAACAGGAATGTCTCACAGGGAATCAGGCAGAGAATCAGTGTATCTGGCCTTTATCTCCTTCATGCCTCCAAATGAGGTTATCAAACTGTGATGTGATTGACAGACTAGACTTCATTCCTTTGAAAATTGACAGGTGATTATGTAACTACCAAAATTTAATAATCCAATTCCTGGATCTATAGATCTGCCTATCCTGGATTTCAGAAAAGCTTACAAAACAGAATTTTAAAACAACTACAAGCAATGACAATATAAAACGGAAAAACCGAGGGCTGAGCCCCGGTGGCATAGTGGTTGTGCGCAGGACTGCAGCCCACTGGGACGGAGGTTCGATTCCAGCAGTGGGGCTGGGCCTCCTACTCCCACCACCGGAGAGCAGTGATGCTCAAAAAAAACGGAAAAACCTCGATCAAAAAGGAAGCAGAAACTATATATAAAAAGACCAAATTTAAGATGGGACCAAGAGGAGGTCAAATAATAAAATACTGCATTTTAACCTAACTGCATCTGCCAAAGTCATCTTTCTGCCTGATAGCCAGGCTATTCACATCCTTGGACTATGGTCAAAGGGAATTCACTAGAGGCTTAATCAACATGGAAACTTTACAAATGGTTTTGGGCTTCCACTGTCATTCATAGCCTTCTGAAAATTGCCTTAGCTGGGCATCATATCTTCACCACACTTTTACTATAGCACCCCTATCTTCGGTGATCTCTTTATAAGGATGAATATTGGCTGGGGTCATGTCTAATTCTTAGATTAGCATCTCTTTTTAATAATGTTCAAAACCTTCATCTGTCCTAAATTCTTTTGGTTAAAAAAACACATACATATTGGATTACTTCTTAGGCTATTTGTATTTTAAGCCTCTAGTTGTAGGAGCCTTGCTGGCAAAATGAATTATGCATTGGGGTGCTAAACACAGCAGTTCAAATCCATCCACTGCTCCATGGGAGAAAGATGAGGCTTTCTGCTCCCTAAAGACTTACATCCTCAAAAACTCAAAAGGGTAGCTCTACTATGCCCTATGGGGTTGGTATGAGTTCAAGTCAACTTAGTAGCAATGGATACGTATAGGTACTTGTAAGGAACCTCCGTGGTGCTGTCTGGACTGCTAACCCACAAAACCCACCAGCTTTCCTCCAGAAAAAATGAGGCTAACTGTTGCCATAAAGATTTACACCCTTGAAAGCTCTGTAAAAGGTCACTATGAATTGGAATCAGCTTGATGGGAGTGAATTTGTTTTGTTTTGTTTTTTGAGTTTTGGTTATCTCTAATTGAGGAATAAATTACTTTGACTAAAATTCAAACATTTTTGAAACAATAGTAATCAGGAAATGTATTAGAGCGAAAGAACACTTCTTGCCCTGAAATCATAGTGCACATAAGACAAACTCAGATTCCTAGTCTAATGTCTAGTTGCTTGAGTAGCTGGAGATTGCTCAGAAGTAATTTGATTTATTTTGTCTTTCTGTCCCCTCACCCCAGTTCAGACAGGTCACAGTAAAAGGTTAGCATCAACTGCAGATAGAGGCTTCTTGTTCTCCCTAAAACTTGGGGCTCAGAAGACCTCTGACTAGCCTAACATGATAGTTTTGATTTCTTTTCTCAACCAGATTCCCATTTCAATTTTCTTCAACTCAGTAAATGGCACCCCCATTCAATTAGCTGTTTAGGTCCAAACCTAAAACCACTTGGCTCAACTCAAACACCTCATCTTCAATCCATTAGTAAATCCTATCAGCTTTACCTTCAACGCATTTCCTGAATCTGATCACTTCCAGGAATCTCTCCCACTGTCTTCTATGTGCTCTCCTTGCTTCTACCCTTGCATCTTGTAGTGTATTCTTCACACAGCTGGCAGCAAGTCCTATTAGAATTTAAAGCTGATTATTCCACGTTTAACTCAAACTCTCCACATGGCTTCTCGCAGCATTTAGAATATAACCCAAGGTCTTCATTGGCCCCGGGTTATTCTTGAACCACATGTCCCAGCACTCTCTTCCCTATTCATTGGGTTCCAACCGCATTGGTCTCTTTATTGTCCTCAGCCATGCCAAGGACACTCCTGCCTCAACAGCTTCTTCTGCCAGACCACACGCAGACATGTCTACACGCACCACTTCGCTTGGGTATTTACCGAAAGAATACCATCTCAGGAAGATCTTCCTGACACACTGTATCGAAAAGAGCAGCCATACCCCCACCATCACGCGTCATCATTTTCTAATCTTTTACTCAGCTTTTTAAAATGCAGCATTTATTCCTATTGTAAATACCGTATATATTTCTTTGTTGCCTATTATTCCCCATCACGCGATAGTCCGTGAAAGGAAGAGCTGTGTTTTGTTCACATCTGTATCTTGACTGTGGAGAGTAATGCCTGTCAGTTAGTATATGAATTGATGAAATAAAGTAACGAGCCACTGGATTCAAATGGGCATCGCTGTTTCTTTTTATTGCATCCTACACCTGGAATCCACTCTGCCAGAAGACAGGAGGGAAACAAAGTCATCAGGACCTCCAGATCCTAGGCATCTGAGCATGCTTGGAATGAGAAACGAGAGGAGTAGAAAGGTTTTCCCTGCATGCCAGGCTTTAAAGATCTTCTCCACCTCGGCCACTAACTTTGGCATAAATCACACCACTCCCTTTCTCTGAAAGTCATTTCCTACAGGGAAAATAAATCCTAGCTCACGCCTCAAGTTTCTGCCATCGTCGGTTGTCTAAGTAGTGGAGAGACAAGACTGGCAAGATTAGACTGCCTGTGTGGAAAATAAGAAACATCAAGCTTTGAGTCTGATTATTGGGAGCCAGATTATTGAGAAGCTTAAAGCAGGAGCTTTAAGGATATAGCACAACCTTTGAAGTATATAATATTGAGTTCAAGCTACAGCTCCACTACTGGCTGTTAATTTCAAGCCAACTTACTTATCCTGGTAACTAAGTGGAGAGAGTAGTAATTATTTTATAATGTGATATAAGCCTTAATTGTTTTCTGTATATAACCTGCTTAACAATGCAGGTCACACAGTGATCTTTCAGTGATCATTACTGAATATATTCTTATTAAAAGATAGAAGATAAAGGAAAATTATTGATACAAATGCCAATGATAGATTCTATAAAAATGGAATAATTCATTATATGACTGAATGATCTTTTATACCCTCTTATGATGAAAGATAGCAGAGATTAGTCATTCCATTTAATAGGGTTAAACTTAATTTTTCATATAGTTACAACAAAATTCACCCCCAAAATGTAAAATAAAAGAAATCAATGTCATTTATTAGGTTAAATCCATGATTTGTAGAAGTTAGACCTGAATTTAAACTCTGCTCTACCATTTGTATGTGACTTGGACAGGTTATATAGCCACGCTGGCTCCAGTATCTTCTATATAAGCACACAAAAAAAACCCTCACTGTCATTAAGTTGATTTCAACTCACAGTGACCCTATAGGCAGAGTAGAACTTCCCCTTTGGGTTTCCCAGATTGTAAATCTTTTTTTTTAATTAAAAATCATTCTATTAGGGGCTCGTACATCGTTTTCCCAATACATAAATAAGCATACTGTGGCAAGCACCCTCGCACGTCCGCTGCCGTCATCATTCTCCAAACATCCGCCCTTTCCCCCGAGTCCCTGGTATCGGCTCCTCCAACCCCTCCCCTCTTCCCCTGCTCTCCCTCCCCCATCAACCCTCAATACTTTATAAGTTATTATTGTTCTGTCTTATCTTACCCTGCCCGACAGCTCCCTCAACCCACTCCCCCAATGCCTGTCCTCCAGACAGGCAGTTGGTTCCGTTTCTCTACCCCACCTTCTCTTCACCCATCCAGTAGTTCCAATCTAATCACCTGCCTGAGGGGGCTCATCCATCCTGATTTCCCCATATCTCCAGCTCCCCTCTCCACTAGTGTACCTTCTCCAGACCATCCGGATTTGCAAGGTAGAGTTGGGACCATAATGGTTGGCGGGGAGGAAAACCTCAGGAACTCGAGGAAACGTATGTATAATCACTGCCTGGCTGCACCTTGGCTAGTCTCTCTCCTTCTCATGGCTTCCCTGTAAAGGGGTGGCCAATTACCCACCAGTGGGCCTTAGGTCCCCACCTTCCCTGCCCCTCACTCGTAATGAAGTGATTCCTGTTCTTTGATGCTCGATATCTGCTCCCTTTGGCCCCTCTTGATCACACTTGCTGGTGTGCTTCTTCCCTGTGGACTATGCTGTCTCCGTGCTGAATGGCAACTAGGTTATCTTCAAGTCTTTGAGACTCTAGACATTCAATCATTTGGTAACTGGGCACCATCTTTTCTTCTACTCTATTTGCCTCTGTATTCATTTGTCTTCAGTGATATCGGGAGTTAATTGGTTCATTGATTTCGATTTTTGTTCTTTGATGCCTGATGCCTGATTGTTTCAGCACTTCATGATCGCACAGGCAAGTGAGCTTCTTTTATGGTGGGTTTTGTTGCTCCTGAGCTAGATGGCTGCTTGTTTATGCTCAAGCCTTTAAGACCCTAGATGCTATATCTTTTGATAACTGGGCACCATCAGCTTTCTTCACCACTCTTGCTCATGCTCCCACATGTCCTTAGTGGGCACCTTGGGGGTGTGTGCACACAATGATATAAGAGAGCAGAAAGCTTTTACTTTCTCCCATGGAGCGGCTGGTGGGTTTGAACTGCTGACTTTGCGGTTAACTGCCCAATGCTTAGCCCACTCGGCTATCAGTGTCCCTTTAACATAGACGTAGAAAGAAGCATACTATGCTCCATAAATGAGAACCAGTCTGTTGTTTTTTCCTGTGGTAAAGACAGTTTTCGGAAATGGAACTGTGACTGGGAAAAGTAGGTTGGGGCCTAAAAGTAGATTGGGAAGAGCATTCTATATCACACTAAACTAAGCTCCGGGGTCACTCATTGAAAATCACTCATTTTCAAGGTCTTAAAAACTTGTAAGCAGTCCTCTAAGGTGCACCTACTGGCTTTTCCCCATCTGGGGAAAGGGAAAGTGAAAACAAATCAAGATGTATGGAAACAGTCCAATAGCCTAATAGACCACTTGAACATCAATCTCCACACCCTGATACCACAACAATGAGATGGTGCCTGGCTATCACTGCTGTCTGCTCTGAAAAAGATAGCAATCGGAGGTCCTAAATAGAGAGCGTGGGGGGGGGGGCGGGGAATGTAAAACGCACCTCAAATAATAAAGAATAGAACAATTTTAACTCCAGGACCATGGTCTTTAGATATCTGAGAAGTCTGGAATCAAACTCTCTTTCGGGGCTAATTTTCAATCAAGCAACAGAAAGGCCTGTAAAGCAAACAGTAATACCTGGCAGGTCTGCACTCCTTAGAACCACGTGACACCAGAAAGCACATTTGCCCAGCAATGAAGTTCAGAAGGCAGATAGGGATAGTAAAGAAGAATGAATGGAAAAATGGTAGCTAGTGGGGAAGTGGGAAAAGTGCTTTTTCATTGTAGGGATTGAATCAATATCAAGAACAAAATTTGTATGAATGGTTGAATGGAAAATCAATTTATTCTATAAATTTTTAACCATATTACAATAAAAAGTTTTTCAAAAAGAAAAAAACATTGATTTTTAAAAACATTTAAATGATATGTTCAAACCTTTGTCTTGAGAAGATAATGCTAATGGATTTATTATAGTAAAATATGAGGTTGGTGGGGAAGTTGTTAAGGCAAATGGGATGAGATTTGAAGCGGAGGTCAACATGGAGAATATTGCTGTAACTGAGAAGTGATAATGTGGGCCTTTTGTTCAAATATTGAATGGATTTAAATAACTTCTTGATAAACTATGTTATTGTACTTATCTCTATGATTGTATTTTCTCCCCACATAATGAAATTGATTACTTAACATCCTAAAAGCTTAAGTAGAGATAATTTACAACTTAACTTTCAATTGATTACACATGACTATTGCAATTGGGATTCACTTCAGGAAATTTAAACAATGGAAAAAGAATGGACTTAATATAAAAGAAATGGATTTTCAATGGTATAAGCTGCCATAAAAGAGAAGTGTTTTGATTCCTGTTAAGCTGAGTATCTGATCATTTTGTCGTTTTTTTTTAATAAATCATTTTATTGGGGGTTCTTAGAGTTCTTATAACAGTCCATACAGTAATTGTATCAAGTACATCTGTACATAATTTTCCAACATAATTTTCAAAACATTTTCTTTCTATTTGAACCCTTGGTATAAACCCCTCTTTTAGCCTCCTTCTCCATCCTCCCATTCTCGTAACCCCTTGGTAAAATATAAATTATTTGTCTTTTCATATCTTATACCATCTGCTATCTCCCATTACCCATGTTTCTGTTGTTCATGGGTGTTATATGCCTATCATTGCAATTGTTTTCCCCTATCTCCTCTTTCTCCCCGCCCCCCCACCTTGCCCTTACCCTCATGGTATAGCTACTCCCATTATTGTTCCTGAGTAGTTTATCTGTCCTGGATTCCTTGTAGGGGCAGCTCTTTTCTGTACCAATGTACATGCTCTGGTCTAGCCAGATTTGTTAGGTGGAACTGGGGTTATGATAGTGGTGGGGGGAGAGGGGAAGCATTAAAAAAGTAGAAGAATGTTGTGTTTTGTCAGTGCTATACTGCACCCTGGCTGGCTCATCCTTCCTTGGGACCCTCTTTGAGGAGATGTCCAATGTCTACAGATGGCTTCGGGTCCCTATTCTCACCCCACTTTGTTCACGTCAATGTGATTGTTTGGAGTCTTCTGATGGCTGATACCTGAACCCACCAGCACCTCATAATCACACAGGCTGATGTGCTTCTTCCATGTGGGCTTTGTTGCTTCTCAGCTAGATGGCCACTTGTTTAACTTCAAGCCTTTAAGGCCCCAGGCAGTATCTTCTAATAGCTGAGCACCATCAGTTTTCTTCACCACATTTGATTAAGCACCCATTTTGACTTCAGTCTTCCTGATGGGAAGGTATTACAGAATGCCAGGTTATTAGAATAAAGTGTTCTTGTGTGGAGGGAGGACTTGAATAGCGGCCAAATGTCCATCTGCTACTTTGATACTCATATGTTCATGCTGCATGTCTTTCTATACATCTACTTGTAGATCACTGTCTCATTATTTACCTCCAGTGCTTTTAATTTTTGACTTCTCCCAGTGCCTTCTGCCTCCATCAATTTTTGATGGCCTCCCTCATCTTTACCCAAGTTAATGCATTACTTTTTTTTTGTGGCATCACTGCCCTGGTAGGAGTAGGAAGCCTAGCCTTGCTCCTGGAGAGCTGCTGCTGAATTTGAACTGTCAGCCAAAGTCTGGCACACAACCACTACACCACCGGTGCTCAGTCATTAATGCATTACTTTACCCAGTAATTCCTTTCCCCAACCTAGTCCTGATAACTAAGAACATTTTTAATGTAAAATCAGGTTTTAAAATCTTGAGGTATATCTAATGTGTTAGTCTGGGTAGACTAGAAAACCAAATTCATAAACATGCATATGTATATAAGAGAGAGAGAGCTTTGTATAAAGGGTAATTGTACCCTAAGAAAACATCCCAGCGCAGTCCAGATCAAGTCGAATATTAGTCCATATGTCTGACAGCAATCTACAAAGTCCTCTTCAGGCTCACGAAACACATGCAATGATGCCAAATGCAGACTGATCACAAGTCAGTGGCTAGAGAGTCTTTGGATCCAGTGGTGTTGTAAGCATCTCAGCGCTGGCAGGGGTCTCCACAGGGGTTCTTAGGTCCAGGTTTCTGGCCGCATCAGGGTAGGTCCATGTAGCTTCTCCTTGGGGATGTCTCACAGGGAGCCAGCCTTGTCAGTGGAGTATCTCCAAGGGAGCGAGTGTTCTCAGTAGAAAGACTCCAAGGAAGGGAACCAAGAGAGACAGTGTCTCCACCTCCAAGAAGGAATGACCACATTTCCCAGAATTCTCAGGAGAAGGCCATGCCCACACAGAGGTCTCATTGGTTATCTTCAGATTGACAGGCTAGACTCCACCCCTACACCTTTTTTTCAATGATTTTTTTGGTGCCTCTTACAGCTCTTATAACATTCAGTACATCATTTGTATGAAGCATATTTGTACACATGTTGCCATATTCATTTTCAAATATTTTCTATTTTCAAATATTTTCTACTTGAGGACCCCTACACTCATAATCCTCAAATTGACTAGGTGAATGCCTAATGACTGCCACATCTAACCTAGACCATTTAAAAATCTGTTGAATTATAAATGCATTTTACTTTATTTAGCTATAAATTTATTTTTAAGTATGAAATACATTTATAAATTTAAAATGAAATAAAAAATCTATTTGGTTATTTTTTTCCAATGCAAGCCTACTATGTTATTTTTATGGTTTCTTGTTACCTACAGATATCATCTTTAATGCCTTTAAACTTAATCATCAAAATTGTTTTCTAGTCTGAGCCTAGTAATTCCAGCATGTGGTCTTTCTGTTGTCATTATTGCTCCAGAATCTTGTTCATCTAATCTAGTTTTATTTTGTTCCCGATTGCTTTTGAGAATGTATTTGAAGCATTGAGGCCTAACTGAGCCTTGGTGGTACAGTAGTCAAAGCACTCAGCTGCTAACCCAAGAGGTTTGCACCGACCAGCCGCTCTGCAGAAGAGAGTGTGGCAGTATGCTTACATGCAGAAACCCATGGGGCAGTTGCACTACAGCAAATGGGCTGTTTATGAGTCAGAATCAACTCAATAGCAGTGGGCTTGATTTTATTTGGGATGAAAAGAGTACATTACTTCAGAAGGACTTATGTAACACACCTGGCACTTCTAGCCATCTAGACTTACTTTAACATGTTAAGGACTTGAAAGTCACCAACCCAGCCCATTTTAAACCAAACAGTAGAATCCCATTATCTTTAGAAGGGTGGTCCACTATTAGACTATCTGTGTAAAGTTGCCCCTTTCTCCTTTGCTCTGCAAATCTATCAAGATGAAGATTCTAATTTTCACAAATAGGAAAATTTCCTCAAATTCTTCATTGTGGTTTCCATTTTTCCTTCTCCTTTAATGTAATAATTCTTCACTATCATTTTATACCCTTCTGTCCTTTAATGCAACTTTTTCAGTGAAAGGACTGATGTGCCTTGCTTAGCCAAAAAATGTCACATGATTATATAAAGCCAATTTTAAGGGGTTTGATGAATGTTTTAAAACCATCTTTAGAAAAATGATACCAACTTATTCTACCATTAGTACGCCTAAGAGTGTCACTTTCCTGTTTCTTATCTATGTTCTGTCATTACTTAAGAGGGGAAAATTGCCAATCAGATAACTGAAAAGTGTTGTTAATTTGTATCTTAATTTGTACTTGATTTCTAATGACATTCAGCATCTTATAATCTATTTATTAAGATTGCATTTCAGGCCCTGCAATTGGATTTCTAGCCTCCTCAACTGTGAAGAAATATGTTTGTTTGTTTGTTTGTTTTAATTGCATTTCAGTTTTTGTAAGTTAACTTTTCAGGTTTTCTGTTTCTTTCAAGTTTTTGACTATTATAAAGGTGGTTCCCACTGGAGAAGCTATATTGCTCAAATATTGAAATACCTATGTACCAGTTAGTAAATAGCCATGATCCTTTCTTTTTTTTTCTTTTTCTTTTCTCATTAAATTTAATCCTTTCTACTATCATTTCAAATACTCTTCCCATGACTTGAGCAGGCACTCCAACCTTGACACCACCCACTTCCCCATTATCTAGAAACTGAAGAGTCTATGTTCAACATACCAACGGTCCTTTGTCACCTCTTTGGCCGATATGCTGATTAGTTGGTAGCAATTTTATAGATACCGTTAAATATTTTAAACATGACCACTGTGAATATAAATTGCAAGTATTTTTTCCATTTGACATTAAGACTTTAAAACTTTGTCTTATGTCTGATTTTTTATATCTTATTTTCCTTTTGCATTTTCCTTAATTTTCATGTTAATGCAGTCTTTTATTGCTGTTAAATGAAGAAAAAAAATACTCTTTTAAGATCTGAATACCAGGGAACCCCAAAAGAGGTTGGAAGGAGCCACAGCTGGACAGTCGGGTGGATGCCTATCGATTCCCCAGCAAAGGCCTTGCAACATTGCTCTTGTTATTGAGAAGAGTGCGCAAAAGCGTTGTTGTGGTGAGAAGACGCTAAAGAAGCTTTCTGGGTATTGACTGTTTCAAAACCCTCTCAGAACAAGCAGGCGCTATCGTTCTTTGGCTTCCAGGAAATCAACAAAAATGACTGAGCATCCCCAAAAATGATTCCCAGGACTTTTGCCTTATGGTAGCCTTTGCTTTGTCTTTAGGATTCCACTGGGAAAGCCAAGTTTCATCTCTTGTTGCAGTTCTTCAAAGAAATGCTTCAGGATCTTGATGCTGCTGTTTAAAATGCCCTTAACAAGTGCTGCTCCTGTCTGCACCCGACCTGGGCACAGCACTTTGACACCCAGGCAGTGGAAAGTTTGCTCAACTCGAATATTTTCTGTCAGAATTGTGTGAGCTGGGCCAGTTGAGATGTCTGTGATGTAGGCTGTCTTTTTTCCCCTCTGTTAATTACCAGTCTTCTTCAATTACAGCATGAAAAAGATGAATAGTTTCCTTGTAGTAATCTGCCTCTGTGGGCTTCATACATAACATTTATCTTGTCCCTACTTCACATGAGTTCCCCATTAACAAACTGCTGCTCTCTTTGGGGCATTGTTTTCCTCAGTTTATTTTTTGGGGGGCGGGGGGCATCACTGCCCTTTGGTGGGAGTGGGAGGCCCAGCCTTGCTCCTGGTGAGCTGCTGCTGTATTTGAACTGCCAAGCCAGTGGGCCGCAGTCCCACACTCAACCACTACGCCACCGGGCTCAGCCTTTGTTTTCCAAACTTAACATGAAGTTGATTTCACCATTTTTCCACACAAGCTTCACCATAGATCTGTTCTTCTGTTGTTGTGGAATTCATGTTGTTCTGATCAGAACTCTTTTTGAACGGTTATCCCATATGCTCTGTAGCGCCTCAAATTAGATTCCATTCAGACCTCCCGGATGGCCATGATCTCAACAGCTAGGTCCACGCACAGAGTGGGCAGGAAGCTGGGAACCAGAGAGAGCTGGAGGGAGCCCTTAATTTTTATTTTTAATTAGTTGTTGATTCCTTGTTACAATAGCTATTTTATCTTAAATGATCTCTTGAGCCTTCAACATCTATGAAACCTTGCGTATGTAAGATTTCTATTGAATTTTGCTATATTTTAGAAAATTATCAAATTTATACTTGTTTGTTTTAATACTTTTGGCAGGAACTACCAATTTCAAACTTTATGAATAACACTGGAGTCCAAAATAAAGTGACTTAATTTTGGACAAGTAGTGAAGTATTGTGAACTACTTTTTGTTTTGAGCTATGTACCAATTAAATGTTTGAAGTCTTTTCATATTTGCTAAAATTATCTATAAAGATATAAGTTCTTCTACGGTCTTCTGCCAAGTATATCAGTTAGATATTATGATCAATTGTTTATGATTACTCTGCTATAAATCTGATAAGGATGCCCTCGCACCGGGGTCCAGATACCATCTTTCCAGCATTTCAATTATCTTAATCGTAGGCAGAACCACATCAAAGGCTTTTACAAACATCTAGATATATTGTTTGTCCATGGCATTTCCTTATCCACAAACTTGTTGAGTGATTTTATCAGACCAAATAAATAAGATTTGCCTGACATCATCTGTCTTCATAAACAAATACTGTCCACGGCCCATCATATTGTTATCTAAATGATTTCAGATCAATTTGGTTCACTCTAACTTGGGCAATTGCATTCTGCCAGCCCCAAACTCCCTCTGTTTTTCAATTGGAGGCATTATTCTTCCTTTCACTTAACAAAGTGTTCTGTAAAGCAAGCAGGCAAGTAGCTGAACCAATAAAACCTAGTTTTCTGAAAATTTGTGTCTGTTTGGCTAACTAAAACTATATATTATAGACATGTCATAGATTTGACTGGTGACATTATTACAAAAATCACTGTCCTAGATGCCATAAGTAGTGTTTTCTGTTACAACAATAGGAAAAGGTGAGACAAAGAGTGTCTTTCTTTGATTTTTTGTTTGCAGTATATACAAACAAGTTTCAAAAATAGTGGACATTTTCCATTATCTTTTTTTTTTTACCACATCACTGCCCTGATGCATTTTCCATTATCTTTTACTGTATATACTTGAGTATAAACTGAGACACCTAATATTACCACAAGAATGCATTAAAAATGTACTGAAAAACTCAGCTAACACACGAGTATATATGGTAATTCCATTTTCCCTGAATTTTTTAACTTCTCACCTGCTAGCACTAGATTCCCTGCTACATAATTAAATTTTGTTGAAGTTGAGTTTTATATCATAGGTTAATAATGAGATACTATGGATATGAGGTGATTTTATTGGAAAAACTGTTATGTGTTAAACTACAGTAAAATGACCATTGTATCTAAGCTAAGAATTTATATTTTAAGAGAAATGAACAAATCCAATTACTACTTACCATGCCATCATACAAAGGGGGAATTTCTACCCATTGTTGTCATTCTTATTCACATTTATATGATACCCTTTAAAAGCCTGTGATATCACCAAAAGTAGCATTGGTCTAAACTACATGTTAATTTATTAGTAAATATCATGAACATGTTTACAGAATTAGGAAAGATGAACAACGTTCTATTTCTTCTTGGTGTTCCTCTTTCAAGCAAAATCTTCTTGACTTGAAGTATGCAATTTTCCTGGTGCTCTATTAATTCATTATTGTTAGTGTATATATAGTATATATTTAGCTTAAGGACATGATAGCTCATGAAGAAGTCATCATATATTTCTTGATTTGAGGTTTTCTATTGCATAATTAAAGAGGCCTGGTGATACAGTGGTTAAACGTTTAGCTGCTAATTGGAAGGTAAGCCCTTCTAACCATCCAGCCACTGCACTGGAGAAAGAGGTGGTAATATGCTTCCCTAAGTGCTCTTAGTCATCTTGGAAAACTTATGGGACAATTCAGTGCTGTTGTGTAGGCTCTCTATGAATTAGCACAGGATCGACAGTTCCTTGAAGTGAGTATGTTGAGCCTTTGTCTCGTGTACTTTAAACATGTTTTCAGGAGAGACCAGTGCCTGGAGGAGGACATCCTGCTTGATAAAGTGGAGGGGCAGAGAAACAGAGGAAGACCCTTCACCGGATGGATTGACAGAGTGGGGGCAACAATGAGCTCCAACCTAACAATTGTGAGGATGGTGCGGGACCAGGCAATGTTGTATTCTGTGTGTGGCAGTCACCTCATCTGGTGTCACTTTGAGGATTAAGAGTGCAGGGGTGGAATCCAGCCTGCCAATCTGGAGCTAGCCAATGAGACCTCTGTGTGGGCGTGGCCTTCTCCGGAGAATTCTGGGAATGCCTGTATTTTCTCCTTGGAGGCAAGGGAGACTCTCTCACTCGCTTGGAGACTTTCCACTGACAGCACTCACTACCTGAGAGACTCGACTGACGAGGAGAGACTTGACTGACAAGGCTGGCTCCTTGTGAGACGTTCCTGAGGAGAAGTCACGTGAACCTACCAGGATGTGGCTAGAAACCTGGACCTAGAGAAGTCACATGGAGACTCCCGTCAGCACTGAGATGCTTACAACACCCATGAATCCAACAACTTTCTACCCACTGGCTTGTGATCCTTCTGCAATTGGCATCATTGCCTGCGTTTCATGAGTTTGGAGAGGACTTATAGATTGGTATCAGACACGTGGACTAATGAGCTTGGACTGAACTGGGTTGGGATGTTTTTTTCAATGATCGGTTGCTCTTGTCTATACACCTCTCACTTATATAGTTAGGCGTGTTTATGAATTTTGTTTCCCTAGTCTCCCCGGACTGACACACTGCTGTACATCGGATGGCAACGATTCGGAAGTGACTTTACAGCATCTAACTGTAACTACAAGCCTTCTCGGTGAAGGAATGTTTGTTGTCCAATCAAGCAAATTTTCCCCAATGTTTTTTTTCTCTCTCTAATGAAGAGCTGTTAGTGTGATAAGTATATTCAGATGAGGAGTCTTGGGTGAGAAGTTGAACATTTCTTGGTTTACAGAACCCATCCCGGAGCGCCAAGTCCCGGAGGGCAACATACTGGCATAGAACAGCAAACTGAGAGGATGATGGGGCCAGGCCTATGTGACCCCCCCCCCCCAGAAGAATGTCATACAGAAGATAGTACAGACGATATAGCCTGGGGAGAGTGGCGGGTCTGTTCAGATCACATGGGTGCAATTTAAGAGGAGGAGAGTGAGAGAGAGAACCTCATCACAGCCCACCAAGCCCCAGGGACAACATCCCTGCTCAGAGAAGCAAATGCAGGACCATAGGGTTGGCCCCACCACAAGACACAAAGTTCCCTCACTGACCCATAGGGCTATGGGGGACAGCAATGAAGACACTGTGCACGAAGTGTGCCCAGTTTGCCCTATGCACAGTGAAACGCATAGGAGTGAATGGTAGCCTATGTGTTTGGGTGAAACACAAAAGGAGTGCAATAGGGTAGCAAGGGGAGCAAAGTAACCAAGTCCCCAAGGAATCCTGAAAATAGACTTATGACTGGGGATTGGAATTGGCACCTCATCAGACCAAATCAGAAACGATTCATAAGGCTTCAGTAGACAGACCTGGAGCTATCTATCAGGGGTTTTTTGTTTTGTTTTTCTTTCATTCTATGTGTATCTATAGAAGGTAGGCAGAACAAACAATCCCGAGGAGATAACAACTGGACCAGGAGTCCCAGGGGCACATGGGAGAGGAGGGGGTGGAGACACAACAAACTCAGATATAGATAAGAGCTCTTGACACATGGACTTCAGCACAGATAAAACCCTAAGGAACAGTAGTGGGAAGAGTTACATCATGAGGATAGGGGCATGATGGAAAAGGGGAGGAAGGGGGAACCCTAAACAAGGTTGGATATATAGCCCAACCCCAGGGGGACAAATATCAGAAATGTGGGTGAAGGCAAACCACGGCCAGTATAAGACAGGAAATAACAATAATATGTAATTGATCAAGGATTCACGAGGGTGAGAGGATGGGGGAAAGGAGGAACTGATACCAAGGACTCAAATAGAAAAAGAGATGTTGGGCTGAGCCCTGGTAGCCTAGTGGTTGTGTGCAGGACTGTGGCCCACAGGGTTGACAGTTCAAATCCAGCAACAGCTCTCCAGGAGCAAGGCTGGGCCTCCTACTCCCACCAGGGCAGTGATGCCACACAAAAAAAGTTTTGGAAATGTTGATAGCAACATATTTCCAAGCATGCTTAATACAGTTGAATGGTGGATTGTTATATCTAAGAGTTCCCCCCCCCCAATAAAATGATTAATAATGAAAAAGAAGACATTTTCTTGGTTTTGTATTCTTTGAATTTTATACTGGAACAACACCAAGGTAGAACTCATCAAATAACTGGTGTTAATAACTATTCTATATGACTTGTTTAATTTTTAAACTCTTGTTTTAATATGTCAGCCCATTATAAAATTCAAAGAATACTAAACCAAGAGAATTTTCAAACAAAAATAAAACACATTGCCATCAAGTCTATTCCAGTTCTTAATCCTGGCCCCAGGCCCCACAGAAAACCCACCTCACTGCCATCGAGTTGAATGCAACTCACCACTGACCTTGATGTTAGTTGTGCAGACTTACCAGGCAGTAGCGGCAGAGCACCACCTTCTAGCTAGAGAGTCTATGTAGGACAGGGTGGAAGTGTCCCCAGCTGGAGTTCCAACTGAAATCTTTATGAGAGCTGTGGGAGTCTCTAACTGCTTTCTCCAGCTGAGCAGCTGATGGACTCTGAATATTTCACTGGGATGGCTCAGTAGCAGTTACATAACCTCCTGTCAACTTGCGAAAGGGGTGGGTTCCAGCCTGTAAATCAAGCACATAGCCAGTAAGACCTCTGTATGGACGTGGCCTCCTGAGGATTCTGAGAACTTCTTTTTTCTTCTCTGGAGGCGGGACATACCCACTTCTCTGCTTCACATTCCTGTCGGCAAGCCACATAGAGACACATTGATGGGACCAGAGCCCTGGAGCGGAAGGAGCCACATGAAGACCCACCCACACCAATGCTGAGATACTTCCACCATCACTGGATCCTCATGATTTCCCACTCACTGGCCTGTGATCTTCCAGCATTTGGCATCATTGCACATGCTGCATGAGTCTGAAGAGGAATTTATAGACTGGTATCAGATATGTGAACCAATATTGGACTTAAGGACTTGAACTGGAGTGGGCTGGACTGTTTTCTTAACATACAATTACTCTTTACATAAAACTCTCTCTAATACACATATGCATGTGTGGCAGTCATGTGCTTATGTTAATTTTGTGATTGAAATGTAGGGGTGGAGTCTGACCTGTTAATCTGGAGGTAGCCATTGAGCAGCCAATGAGGCCTCTATGTGGGCATGGCTTTCACCTGAGACTCCTGGGAAATCTCACGATATTTCCCTTGTGAAGATGAGAAGCTATCTTCTCCAGTTGTTGAGAGTTAGTTTCAGAGATGATTAAACACAGGCAACACAGGATGACAGTGTCCGGGAGGCTGGAATAGCCAGTGGAGAAACCACACGGCTTTGCCCTGATGGAGCCGGACCTCTGAGCCTGGGGCAGCCACATGGAGGCCTCTGCCAGCGATGAGTTGCTTCTGCCACCACGGGATGCTGTTGATGGACCCTGAGCCCTAGAAGAAGGAGCCATGGGGAGACCCCTGTCAGTGCCGGAACTCTGCACCCACACTGACTTGTAACTTCGTGAGTCAGAAGGAGACTTTGTGGACTGATTTCGGGCATATGGGTCAATATCTGACTAACACAGCATGTCTATGAATTTGTTTCTCTAGTCTACCCAGACTAACTTAGGCTCAAACCTTAGGACGCTGAGGCTTAATTCTCTCCCAGATGGAGAGATTGAGAACAGATTACAGTCATGTTGAAATATAATTCCTTAAATAGTACCTCAAAATTTTTTGGTATCATTTAGACTCAAATGTAAACAGCTTTGCTAATTTAATAAGATTATTCAATTATATTGTGAATAAAGAGATTGATTTGTTTACCAAAATGTTTAGTTGTGTTGAACGTTTAAAACTAGCTTAATTATGAAAGCAACATTGTTACCTCAAATATTTAATGAAACAAGAATTGAGAACTAGTTGATTAAAACAAGAGACATAGTATAGTTATTAGCACTAATTGCTTGAAAAGTCCTAGCTTGGTGTTAAGTTCAATAGGTTTTCTTCTAATTTGATAAGAAAGTTAATGATAGGCATCCCAACTTTCCACATGTTTCAACTTAAGACACCCTATTGAAAAATATGAAAATGAGCTACTTTAAGTGACATCTCAATGGGGATATTATGATTTTAAATATTTTAATATGAGCTACTTTGAGTGACATCTCAGTGGGGATATTATGATTTTAAATATTTTTTAAATTATGCATTTGTATTTTATAGATTTTCAGAAATAAGAAAACAGTACTGCAATATTTATTCTTATTGAGCATGTATCTCACTTGGGCAGAAACCTTTAAAGAAAGTTCCAGGATGAGAGAACACAGACCAGCAGAATATAGAAAGGGAAAGAGGGGAAGGAAAAGAAATTTCTTTCAAATAACACAGTGGAGCCAAATATGGTAGATATGCATTTGTGTATTTCAAGAGCTTATACATGCCCCCCACACAGTTTTTTAATATTTCAAATAGAAAAGGTTTGTATACATCTATTCTGTAGACAAGAAACAGTATATATCATATACAAATATGAGCATACTCTGCACAATTATGTGCAAAATCCTCATCATGACCATTTTCACTGAACAACTTTACAGTAAGTGGAGGATTTTCTGAAGCTGAAATTGCTATTTGCACGAAGTGATGCATTGAAGCAATTCAAGGCTTTCATTCCACTTCACTGGAAATGAAGATTCACTATATTAACGTTCTCTAGACACTTATGTGGTGTGAAATTATGCCTCTCAATTACAAATTCTTCTGACCTTCTCCCTCCTTGTTTCTCTATTTTCAAGTTTCATTTCAAATACTCCACAAAATATTTGGCCTCACTTGGCATGAAAGAAGCAAACCTCTATACCTCCTTTTCCCACCTTTATATGGAGATAATAGCACTTGCCTCCTTCATGAAGATATTGTGAGGCATAATATTTTAGAAAGCACTTTTAAAATCTTACATGTGAAGTGTGATGGGAATTAAAATGTTTTTCATCTATTTTTCCCAGTCCCTTTCAGACTGACCATTTCCTTTGTTGTTGTTTTTGTTTGTTCCTTTGTGCACATGTTCAGAAGAAATTTTGTTTTGCTATTAAATATTGAAACTTACTTTATATCTTTCAACTTCTTGCCACTTCTGTATCTTCACGACTCCTTCTACGATAAAATCA
Organism: Nesogale talazaci; assembly: GCA_004026705.1. Lineage (NCBI taxonomy): Eukaryota > Metazoa > Chordata > Mammalia > Afrosoricida > Tenrecidae > Nesogale > Nesogale talazaci. The sequence goes on from PVJH01000749.1 coordinate 250,729, forward strand.
TGGATAGCTTCCAAGAACCCACGCAGAACTGACTCAAGTATGATCTGCTTTATCACTAAAATGTCTGGATATAGTCCACTCTTATACTTGAAGAGCCTCTTGAATATGAATTCATAACTTAAGGCATCTTTATTGCCACTACATACCATTGAATGGCCTTATACTCTTGTTTTCTGTCTACAAGACCTAAAGTTGTGCTAATTGAGCACATCTCTCATTACATTGTGAGCATCCTCGTGGGAAGTATTGTATTTATCCAAGCACCATCTTTTGGTCACAGCTAGTGCTCAAGTAATGTTGCTTTATAGTAACTAAATAACAATAGATTGCATGCTTCCAAAACTAGCTGCCCTGTAGCAGTCTTTAAAAGCAAATTGGGCTAAACCTAGAGGTTCAACTGTTCCCAATTTTCAAATTCGAAACCATCCAGGTTTTGAGAATCACTTGACAGAACTTTATTGCTAATATGGATCATTTTTAAGAACCTACCAGCCAAATACTGACTGAACTCCCTTTGAAAGATGCTAATAAAGAATTTCATGGTAAATTTCAAAAACATAAAATAATCCTTCTGCTACCTACTCCATCTTTTCTTTACTCAAGTACTTTTAGAATGTATCAAAGTATATGTGAAACTACACAATAAAGAGTGAACACACTAAATACACAATGGAAGGATGATGTTGAGTAAATTAACTACAGAACTCAACAGAACCAAGTTTATGTACTGGCTGCATGCCTTCCTAGCTGTGTTACATTGAGCAACTTACATCTGTTTCCTCATCCCTAAAATAATGCTTTCTTATTATTTTAAGATAAGGAGAATTATGAAGATTATTTTATTGTAAATAATACTAGCATGAGACTGACTCAGTATAGAAGCTCAATAAATGTTACTTATTATTATTATTATTAGAAACCACATTATGGAAATAAACAGATGAAGAGTCACCTTAATCTAAATAACAATGAAAGATTTGCTTTGGTAAACTGTCACAGGAAAGTCTACTAGACTGAAAAACAGGGAGATTCTTCATTAAGTCAGCAGGAAATGTGAACTTTGTTTGATTTAACGACAAACCAAGCATGTAAAACCACTGAGTTTTAAAAACAAAACAAAATCACTGAGTTTGAATAAAATTGTTTTCTTTTTTCCCCTCATTTATCCCTGAGTAAGAGGAATGTTAGGTATCATCCTGTCTTTTAGTTAACTAAACAGGTTTTTTTTTTCTCCCCACCCCCAGCCTAAACAGGTTTTTTTAAAAACAAGTTTACTAAAACAGGAACGATGTGTAATAGGGAACGTTGGATCTAATTACAAAATTTCAAAATCTCATTTCTACAGGTCCTATTCAAAGGTCAATAGCAAGGTTTGTGCATTGGAGTAATATTTTCTTCCAGCATTCTGGAAATGGGCAGTTCACAGAAACAGATATAGGGATGCAGAGTGCCTCCTCCTTCATCACCTTCAGATTCTCCTGAAGAAAACTAATTAACATAGAAGTATACTTGAGGTGAACATAATCTTTAGGCATCTCAATTACATGATTGCAACTATCAGAAAAATCTGACCAAAAAGCACAATGGAAGTTCATTATTGAAAGACTTGACATTGTAAAATGTCAACACTGCCAAAAACTATAGACATGATGCAATCTCAGACCAAATCCCAACGACATACTTTAATGAAAGAAAAAACAATCTTCTACCAGAAGGACTTAACATAGAGGCCCGGCAGAATGAACTGAGCCCTGCCTCAAAGGTGCCTGCGACCTTGAACTGAGGGCTAAGGTACTCAAATGGGAGGGGAAGCAGAGGTCTGGCAGTCTTTGGACCTTGGGGGAGCCCTGGCTTGTTGGTGTTCAATGTAATGGGACTAGAATAACCATATATTTAGTATTTAGATGCCTTCCTCAGAGTGACATTACTTACAGGCTATTATCTGATGGACAGGGGTATGAACTTCGAAGAATTGATCCAGGAAGTTTTCCCACTGGGACCAATCTCCATGCTTAGGGTAAACAGAACTCAATCTAATGTGTACAGATCAAACTGTGTAGAGCAACAACTGTGGGTTGTGGCCCACAGTGGAATTGTACTCACATAGACTCCTCATACCGACAGTGTCCAGAGTGCTGTTGTCATTGGGAAAACTCATGATGTTACCAGTACAATCACCTGATAGCCCCAGGGGATGATTGACAAGTGTTCCACTTTCCTGTTTCTAGGGGTTTTTGTTTTCCTGCCTTTATTTTTGTGTTTTGTTTGTTTCTTTGTTTTGTTTGTCTCTGACTTGGCTTGATGATGTTGTTGGAGTAGTTGGTTTGATGGGGTCTCAAATTTTGTCCTAATATGACCGCCAAAGTAAACCTGAGTTATGCATATCCTGGGGACAAGCAGATGTATTCTGGGGTCCACTTAACTCTAGTCCCAATCCAAGAATCAGTTACTTCTGATAACACGAGCTCACTCTATACTCACCTTCATAGATAATCACTGAAGATAAGGGTGTTACAGTAAAGTGTGGTAAATAAAGTAGATGGTGCCTGGCTATCTACTGAAATAGTGTCTGGGGTCTTAAAGTCTGGTATTTCAAACAAGCAGCCTTCTTAGTGAAGGGTCAGCTAAGTTCACATGGAAGAAGCATGCCAGCTTGTGTGATCCAAAGATGACGATAACTAAAATTCAAATATGACAAAGAGAAAGATATCGGAGCCTAATTTGCGTACATCCCATTTTCAGAAGGCTATGAAAGAGCTTCAAACTAATCTACAGAGTATCTAGTCAGATTAAGCTGCTGCTAGATTCCCCATTACCTGCCGGGAAGGGTCTCAAACAGCTTTATTATCAAATAGAGATGATTGTAATTGTGATTCTACTGGATTGAACTTGATGCATGGTCAGTTGACCTCCCTTTTGACCCAACTTGAAATTGTTCTCGGTGCAAGTATTTCTTGCTTGTTCCATGAAAAAATTTCTTCCCTAGTCTTTTAAATATTAGTGGTGGTCTTTTCTTTCTAACTCATTATTTGTATTTTTGTATTATTATTTCATCGCCACCACTTTATTTTGTTTCTGTTTTTATTGTTTCTGTTGGATTTTCTAGTTTCTGAAGCACAGGAGTGGGTGCATTGAGATAATACCTAAGGCAAGTGTTTATAGGGGAGTTAAAGGTAGGGGGGCACAGAGAGAAGGTGAGAGGGTTGGGGGAGCAAACAGTGTATGCAGTGAGGGTAGGAAACACTAGAATTGATTGTGATTATACAAATTTTAACCATAAAAAAAGAAAAATACTCTAAAATTTATTTGGACATTGCACAATTCCTCTTGATATGAGTGAAGTATTGAGTTCCATGATATGTGGATTAGGTGCCAATAAAACTGCAAAAAAAAAAAAGAAAAGAAAAACCAGTCTTCAACTAAATTTATATCAAAAGAAAGAAGACCCTGACTCGTGAAAACAGTATTGAAGAAGAACAAAATCAGAGGCCTCTAACTTCCCAATCTCAAAACTTGTTGTACACCCATAATAGTAAAAGCAGTTTAGTACTGATCTAATAACAGACATATAGATGAATTGGATAGAAATTAAAACATGGGAAGTAGATCCATCTATGTACAACTGATCTTTGACAAAGGTTCACAGTCCATGCAATCAAGAAAAAGCAGTCTCTTTAACAAATGGTGCCGGCAAAACTGGATATTCATAGACAGAAAAATGAATCAGGATCTATAGTTCACACAAGCACAAAAATTCCCTTAAATTAGTTCAAAATCTTAAATATTAAAGAAAAACTATAAAGTTACTAGAACATAGCATAATATCGAAACTAGAGGAAATAATTTTTGACATAAGTAAACTAACAAACAGTTAAAACTACACATGAACTACAGAAGATAAGTTAGATGACTGGGATAAATCAAATACCTCTGTTCATCAGATTATGCCAAGAATAAAAAGAGAATCTTCAAACTTGAGGTGGGGGTTGGGGGGGGGGGGACTTTAACAAAGACAGTTCTGATAAGAGTCTACTCTCTGAAATATACAGAAAATTTCAGTAACAATGAAAAGACAACCCAATCACAAAATGGTCAAAGAACATGAATACAATTTACCAAACAGGACATTCAAGTGGCCAATACAAGATCATTAACCATTAGTGAGATACATATCAAAACTATTGTAACTACCATCTCATCCTTAAAACTATGCTCAGAACCATAGAGAACAACAAATACTATTGAGATTCTGTGGGTACTGGAACTTTTTTTAAAAAATCACTTTATTGGGGCCTTATACATCATTTTTCACAATACGTAAATACATATTGTGCCACATTTCTTCACATGCCTGCTGATGTCATTATTCTCTGAGCCTCCACTTTTCCAGTTGAACCCTTGACATCAACTTCTCATCTTTTCCCCTCCATCCGTGCTCTTCACTCCCCCATCAACCCTCAATACTTTATAAATTATTATTGCTTTGTGATAGCTTACACTGCCCAATGTCTCCCCTCGCCCTCTCCACCAATGTCTGTCCTCCCGGTAGGATGTTATGTGTAGGTCCCTGTAATTGGCTCCCCCTCTCTACCCCACCTTTCCTCCACCCATCCAGTATGGAACTCTTAATATTGCTGGTAGAAATGGTACAACCATTAGGAAAGATAGGATGCTGCCTCAAAAAGCTAGAAATACTATGTAAGAGTAATCCTAGAGATTTAAGAGCAGTGATGCAAATAGACTTATGTACACAATGTTCATTGCAGCAGCATTTACCATAGCAACAAGAAACAACCTATGTGTCCACCAACAGATGATTTGATAAGCAAATTGTGGTATACACAAACAACAGAACACTACACCACTATAAGAATGAAGAGTCAATGGAACAGAACATGAATGAATCTGGGGAACATTATGCTGAGTGAAGTAAGTTAATAACAAAAAATATACATTATATAGTGCCACTTTTGTAGCAAAAATCCACACAGGAAGCAATGTCTTTTGCTGGTTACCAACGATGGGAGCGGGAGAGAAACAAATCATTTTCTAGATAGTAGACACTATTGTTGTGTTTTGAGTTTGTTTGGGTTTTTTTTGGTGATGGAAAAGGCAATACCTAATATGGATAACATCTGCACAATGTGTCTATAGTAAATGAAGACACTGAGAATATACAACGTAAGGGACAATTTGGGTGAATACTGTAATATACGATGTTGCAACTTACGATAACTAATAAAATATGTGTGTGGTTACATAGATATCTATGGATATATGCATATATGTATAAGAAGGCATATATGAGTATTTGAGTATACATATAAGATATATCTGCATGGACAAATTTACATGTGCTGCAAATATATCCATGTATATGTTAAACTTCATGGGTGGCAATTGCTACAGATCAAGGAAGGATTGGTTTACTGGCTGACTGCCTGGCTAAGTCTCCCCTGGTTGACTGCCTTCCCTTTCCATCATGGACCCCATCACAGATTCTCAATGACCCTAACCCCCTTGAGCTCGGTCTTGAACTTCACACCAGTCAACTCACTCCCGTCTTCTCCTTTAGTCCCTGTGAACCAGGTCCTCAAGTGTCAGTGGTCAGACTCAACCTGTCCCTATTGCTGTGTTTCTCCTATTTCCACTCAACAAGTGGATCCATATGGTGACCTGGCAAGCATTTCAGGCTGCCTGCAGGGTCCCTTTAATGTTCAGGTCTTCAGAAAATTATTTCTTGGCTCCAGATTTTTCCAGTTTCAGGCACAAACCACTAGTTCAAAAGTTTAAAAGCCAAAGGGTTTCTTTTTTCTTCTTCAGCCTTTCATCATGTCCCTAGGCAAGTCTCTTCAAAAACAAATGTCCCGAGCACTCAAGATACTGGGTAGGGTTTATCTTTTCAGACTCCTAAACCCATTTAAAATCCCAATTTAACAGCTGAAGGCAAGAAGGCTCACAACTCTCTATTTTTACTTTCCAATAATCATTTTTATCTATCATTATATAAATAGCAATAGGCAAAAGAAAACAGCATAAACCTAGTACAGCCAGATTCCAAACTCAATTCTTAAAACAGCCAGCTTCAATCTTTTTCTATCTTAATCCTTACCTAAACTATTCCATTGATTCAGAATATCTACATGCAGGCCACTGATTGTATCAAGCCAGAGGTTGGCCTTCTGTAAGCCATTTTGACCATTACCTCCCCTGATCTCAAAATATATGTTAATCACATTCATTTTTGTCATTTCAAACAGGAATAACCAAAGACAACAATAAAAAAAAATCAAGACTTCAACTTCCCATGTTCTTCCCAGAAAATATCCCCATAAACTGCATGTCTGTATCTGGCCTCTCACTAACCAAAGATGAAAAATTACCATGAGGCAGAAATCAGACAAGCATCCACTCTACATTTTCACAATTTGTTTCTCTAGTACCCCACTCCTGGTACTTTAATGTGTTAAACCAGGTTGACTAGAAAGACAAATATATATATATATATATATATATATATATATATATGAAAGAACTTTATATCAAATAGCAATTGTATATTGAGCAAACATCCCAGCCCAGTTCAGATCAAGTCTATAAGTCCAATATCAGCCCCTATGTTCAATACCAGTCCATAAATCTCTCCAGACTGTTGCAGAACATGCAATGATGCCAAATGCAGAAGACCACAGGCCAGCGGGTGAAGAATCTTGTGGATTCAATGCTGGTGGAAGCATCTCAGCACTGACTCCACCAGCTCTCAGAGTGTCTCAACCGAAGGAAAGTGAAGTAGTGAGAGAAAGTTCCCAGAATCCTCGTGAGAAAGGCACGTCCACCAAGAGACATCATCAGGCTGTGACCTGGTTGACAGGCTAAACTCCACCCTTTCGCTCTATCAAGTTAACATGAAATCATGTAACTACCACAGTATCCATTCTAAAGAAAGGGGACCCAACAGAATGTTCAGGCTTTAGATCAATATCATTGATATCAGATATAAGTAAAAATTTGCTAGAGATCATCCAATGATTGCAGCAATGCATTGAAAGGGAGCTGCTAGAGGTTCAGGTTGGATTCAGAAGAGAACTTGGAACAAGGGATATCATTGCTGATGTCAGATGGATCTTGGCTGAAAGAAGAAACTACCAGAAGTATTTTATTTGTGTTTTTATTGACTATGACAATGCATTCAACTTCATGAATTATAACAAAGTATGGATAACCTTGTGCTCGTGTATAATTTGTACATGGATCAAAAGGCTGCTGTACAAACAGAATAAGGAAATACCGCATGGTTTAAACTCTGGAAAGGTGTGTGTCAGGGTTGCATCCTCTCACTGTATTTATTCTATCTGTATGCTGGACAAATAATCAGGAAAGCTGGGTTATATGAAGAAGGATGTGGCTGGCATCAGGAAAGCAGTAAGTCTTATTAACAGCCTGGAATATGCAGACGATACAACATGCTTGCTGAAAATGAGAAAAGCTTGAAATGCTTGCTGATGAAGACCAAGGATTGTATCCTTCAGCATGGATTACAACTCAATGTAAAGAAGAACAAAATTAAAATTCTCACAACTAGACCAACAAGTAGCATCTTAATAAATGAAGAAAAGGTTGAAGTTGTCTAGCATTTTGTCTTGCGTGGTGTCACATTCAATGCTTAAAGAAGAAACAGTTGGGCTGAGCCCCAGTGGCATAGTGGTTGTGCGGGACTGCGGCCCACTGGGACAGAGGTTCAATTCCAGCAGTGGGGCTGGGCCTCCTACTCCCACCACCGGAGAGCAGTGATGCCCCCCCAAAAAAGAAGAAACCATTAAGACATCAAAAGATAAGTGGTGTTTGGTAAATCTTCCATACAAGATCTCTTTAGAGTGTTGAAAAGCAAGGAAATTACTTGAGGGCTGAGCCCTGGTGGCGTAGTGGTAGTACGTGGGACTGCGGCCCACTGGGACGGAGGTTCAATTCCAGCAGTGGGGCTGGGCCTCCTACTCCCACCGCCGGAGAGCAGTGATGCCCAAAAAAAAAAACAGGCTTGAAATTACTTGAAAGACTGAAGTGTGCTTAACCCAAGCCACAGTATTTTCATTTTTATTTATTTATAATTTAATTATTTATTTTTAATTTATTGACAGCTCTTATAACAATGCATACATGAATTGTATCAAGCACATTTGTTCATATGTTGCCATCATCATTTTCCAAATATTTTCTTTCTGTTTGAGGACTTGGTATCAGCTCCCTCCTTTACCCACCTCCTTCACCCACCCCTCCACCCTTGTGAACCCTTGATAAATGTTAAATTATTATTATTTTCATATCTTACACCAACTGCCCTCTCCCTTCAATCACATTTCTATTGTTCTTCTCCTTTTAGTGTGTGCGTATGTGTAGGGGTGTGTGTGTGTGTGCGTGTGTGTGTGTTACATTGATCCTTGTGATTTGTTCCCCTTTTTCTCCCCTACCCCTTACCTTCCCCATACTCTCTTGGTAACACTGCTCCCATTTCTTTCTTTGAGGAAGTTATCTATCCTGGATTCTGTATGTGGAAAGCTCATGTCTGTACCAGTGTACATGCTCTGGCCTAGCTGCATTTGTAAGGTAGAACTGGGGTCATGATATTGGGTGTGAGGAACCTCAAGGAACCAGAGTAATATTGTGTGTTTCACCCCTGGCTTACTCATCCCTTCCTTGTAACCTTCTGTGAGGGAATGTCCAATTGCCTGCTGATGGGCTTTGGGTCTGCACTCTGACCTTCGTCGTTCTCAACAATATGATCATTTGTTTTGTGTCTTCTGATGCCTGTTATCTGGCCCCATGAACACCTCGTGATCACACCTGCTGGTGTGCTTCTTCCATGTGAACTTGGTGCTTCTCTGCTACATGGTAGCTTGGTTAATTTCAATCCTTCAAGACCCAAGGTTCTATTTCCTTTAATAGCCAGGCTCTATCAGCTCTCTTCACATTTGCTTGTGCATGCATTTTGTCTTCAGCGATCATGTCGGGTGGGTAAGCATCACAGAATGCCAGATTAATAGAGCAAAATGTTCTTGCGGTGAGGAAAAAGCCAGGGTATTTTTAATCACTTCATATGCATGTGAAAGAAAGGCTGGGTTGACTAGAACACAAATGCAGTGACACTCATATATGTGTAAGAAAGAGCTTTATATCAAGAAGTAATTGTTGGCTGCGCCCTGCTGGCGCAGTGGTTGTGTGCGGGACTGCAGCCCCCAGGGTTGACGGTTCAAGTCCAGCAGCAGCTCTCCAGGAGCAAGCCTGGGCTTCCTACTCCCTCCAGGGCAGTGATGCCACACACACACACACACACACACACACACACACAAAGAAGAAGTAATTGTATATCAAGGAAACATCCCAGCCCAGTCCAACTCAAGTCCATAAACTGGATGCTGGTCCATAAGTCCCTCTTCAGATTCAGCAGCCACGTACAATGATGCAGACTGCAGGGACATCACCGGCTGGTGGATGCAGAGTTGTGTGGATCCAGTGGTGGTGGCTGCTTCACACGCAGGTCTCAGTGTGTCTGGTCAACAGAAAGATTAAGGCAGAGAGGGAAAGGAAGATTCCCAGGGCCCTCCATTTGAGAACACCACACCCACAAGAAGTCGCCATCAGACTGTGACCTGATTTACAGGCTAAACTCAGCTTTTCTATAACAAGTTGACATGAAATTATGTAACTAAGGCAGCTGGACATTGAATACCGAAGACCAAATAGCTGTGATGTTGTGAAGAATACAGACAGTCCCATAGCCTGGCAAAGGAACAAACAAACCTGTCTTGACAGAAGGAGGACCATAGCACTCTTAAAAGTAAGGATGGCAAGAATTTGTCGTATATACTTTGAACCTGTTGTCAGGAGAGAAGAGTCCCTGGAAAAGCGCATCATGCTCGGTAAAGTGGAGGGGCAACAGACTAGAAGGCCCTCAACAAGATGGATGGACACGGTGCTTGCAACAGTGGGCTCGAGCATAGGAGCTATTGTAAGGACGGTGCAGGGCGAGGCAGTGCTTCATTCTGCTGTGCAGCGTTGCTTTGTGTTGGACCCGACTCCATGGCACCTAGCAACAATGACCTAGGAGAAAAAAGACCATGTGTCTACGAGACCTAATTCTAGGATAATGAAGTTTTAATTCTCTACAAGCAGATCAGGAGTTTCTGTGTGGAATAATTGGTTAAGTGTCTGAATACAAGCTGAAAGGTTGGTGGTTCTAACCCAATGCATGGCACCTTGGCTATCAAGCCTGCCAAGGTGCTTCTCAGTGGCCACAACTTTAACACACTTAATGTAGCTAACCAGATAAGTCCTACATGCTAACTTGGTTTTCAATTTATGGGAAAGTCAAATATTAACAAGAAACAGAAACTTTTGCTGGTAGAGAACTTAGCAAGAGTGACTCCTTTTTTCACCTAAAGTAGTCAGGTTAGCAATTTTCAATTACTTGAACTGGATAACATGTCCAGAAATGACATACTTCCATCTCAGTCTTTTCAGAATTACACTTATATCATTCTAAATAGACAAAAATCAAGATTTTTGTTAAATCCAGGAAAAGGTGATTTCACTTTCATCTAAAGCCATCCTGTCTTATATTAAAAGTACTTAGAGTAAGTAAATTCTTATATATTGATAAAAATGTTTTATCCTTCGGCTTATTTATCAAAAAATTCCAGATGACATTTGCTTTATCATATTATAAAACTTGTACTGATCCTATTATGTAGAAAATGTATTTCTTATACTTTCATATAGAATATCAAGATGAAATCAATGAGATAGTAAAGAAAGAATAAAAACTATGAGTAAATCTAGAACTCCTGAAAACTATTAAGAATTGCACTTTTGCTTATGGCGGGAGAGTTTAAAGCCCAACCTATAAAGTTAATTCCTATTTTAATATGATCTTTTTAGTTCAACACATTTTCATTAAAATCTCTGTGCTACACAGCAAATGAAATTTGTGTTCAGTGACTTTAAAGTCATTCAAAACATGGATACATATAAATCACTAAATGTCTATCAATCTGTCTCTTTTCCTGACATATGATTAAAGTTTTATCATATATTAATTATTGTTTTGAGCATAGGCCCTGAATTTCATTGAGTTCACCAGCTCTAGACGCCTACAAATATGTTTTGCTATAAATTACTGGCACTGTTTCTGTTGATATTCAGCATAATCAAACATTTGTAAGCATGCTGTCTTTTCAATCTGTTCAGCTGATGCACTTTACCTGATCTTTCATTAAAGTAATCAAAACACTTGCTGTGTCGCATCTAATGAATGTTGCATGTATGATTAAGTGCTTTCATTCATATTGCAAGTTTGATTTAATGTAATCTGCCTTTCAGACAGCCATTAGCTTAGCTCCTACATGAATTCGATTAATTGGCTGAATTCTTCCAGATGTCCATTAAGCATTACAGGAATTTCTATGTAGAAACAGCAGGGACTGTCTAGCACAGAACCAAACAATGAAATGTTATATTGCTGCCATGACTTACAAAAAGCTGGATTCATTTTCATTAATAAAACATCTGTACTCTACCCAGCTATGCATTGAGATGAATTTATTTTATATGTTTATTTCTTTTATGACTGTAAATAGATAGTTAAACAGAGCCACATTTACTGATATTATGTAGGCCCAGGTTTAGCCGATACTAGTCACTCAACAGCTCAATTTTTGAAGTTTACAGTAGGTCCTAACTAGAAGACAATATACTAGCAGGCTCTTGTTTGAAGCAGAATAACAGAATGTCTGAGATTACAGTAATACAAATTCAGGTATTAAAATGACATTATAGACATATTCTGAAAATAGTTTGCTTGTCAATAAATTCCCAAACATGGGGTCTCCTTAATAGAAAATGGCAAATGGGGCTCTAGCCGGGATGACTTGTCCTGTTGTTTTGATTCGCTCTGTGTGTCTTTCTTTTTAGTGGTTGTCGTTGCTGCTGTTTTTCATTTTTGTGTTCTTAGTTCTGAGACAGCCGAGTTTTAGCTTTCTGCAGATTCTAGCTCAGTGCATTTTAGCACTCAGTAAGTATAGTTTGTGAATCATTTGATGGTTTTTACTGAAACAAATGAAGTGAAACAAAATGTAAATTTCAAATAAGATAGGATTATCTAAGAACAGTCACAAGTTCTCTAACACCATACATTCATTTTAAAATTAAGAAACTGAGTTTTCATGCCTCCTTTAAAAGGATCTGCATTGATCACGAGGGGTTGAGGGGAGCGGGTATCGAGCATCAAAGAACAGGAATCACATCACTACGAATGAGGGGGAGAGCAAGGTGGGGACCCAAGGCCCATTTGTGGGCTATTTGACACCCCCTTACAGAAAAGTTGTGGGGAGGAGACAGGCCAGTCAGAGTGCAGTGAAGTCGAGATGAAATATATAACCTTCCTCCAGTTCTTGAACGCTTCCTCCCCCCAGCTATCATGATTCCAATTCTACCTTACAAACCCAGCTGGACTGGAAAACTGTACACTGGTAGAAATGGGAACTGGAAATTTGGGGAATCCAAACAGATGAATCCTTCAGGACCAGTAGTGAGAGTGGAGTTACTGGATGGGTGGAGGGAAGGTGGGTTGGAGAGGCAGGGAACAATTACAAGTATCTACACATAACCTCCTATCTGGAGGATGGGCAGTGGAGGAGTGGGCGAGGGGAGAAGTCAGGCAGTGTAAGGTATGGCAAAATAATAATAATTTATAAATTATTGAGGGTTAGTAGGAGGGGGGAACAAGGAAGAAGGGGAAAGAATGAAAAACTGATATCAAGGTTTCAAGTGGAAAAGTGGATAATTGGAGAATGATGACAGTAGCAGGCATGTGAAGGTGCTTAGCACAGTATATGTATTTATGTATTATGATAAGCAATGTATGAGCCCCCAATAAAATGATTTTAAAAAGGATTTGCATATATGTTTTACCAAATAAAGCTGAAAAACATTTCTTATGCCTATAACTATATGAAATAACTCTATTTCACAACTATGTAATATACATATCATATAGTATTGACTTTATCCTCTCTTCACTCAATTAAAGAAAATGTGTAAATTTAGAGAAATGAGAAAATGAAGCATAATACAAATACAAATCATCATAATATAAATTTTTCTAAAATAATTAAAACTTAATCTTTTTAAGTTTACATGAAGAAAATGTTTCTATTAGTAGTTTCTAACTCATTAGGGCATTTAAACATATATTATTTACTCCCTAGGAGATTGCCTAATTATGGGCAGGTAAAATTATATTAACTGCAAGAGAACACCTTTTAAACTAGATCACCAGTCATATATGCTATGTCATGTAAGATAGTATCAGTGACACAGCAATAATGGACCTTGAGTAGACAATATCTGCCTTTACTAGACATTTATTAACAAAATCAGGAAGGAAAAACTTATACAAAGAAAAACAATGGAAAGTCTTCTCATAGGTCTTAATACTAAAACTCAGACCTAAAAGTTTTCAAAATTTCAGTTTTCATGTTTATTCAGCAAAATACAACACATATTAGACACAGCCTCTGTGCTCATAAAAGAAAGGAAGCATATAAGTGCATTACATGACAACCTATCCCTATTTAGGACAGCAGAGAGGTGAGAGATTCCCTCTGACACTGCAAAGGAGTTGATATTTGAGTGGCACCTTGACAGATGATTAGCAATAGGTAGTCAAAATACAGACGAGAAATACAGGGAGTTAGAGCAGTAAGGGAAATCTCAGGCACCAAGAACAGTATGTGCTGTCAAGAGGAAAGGACATTTACTCCTCAAGCCTGATGTTATCTTTCATATCAAGGGACCTCTATTAGCGTGACACTCCTGGACTCCTTTCCTCTCCTGACTCACCCATTTCCATCCCACAGGGGAAGAGGATGACTCAATTTTATTAGTAAATTTGGGACCAGGAACTTAGTATGCTTGGTATGCATTTTCTTCTTTTTGATTCACCTGGCCTCCTGTAAGCTCACTACTAAATTGTTTACTCCTGAGAAGAGAAGCCAGTAGTTATTCAATTCTTCCTAGGACAGGATGGATAAAATAAAAACTGAACTCACTGCCATCAAGTTGATTCTGATTTATAGCAACCTACAAGACAGAAAAGGTGGGTAAGTGTGTCTAATTCTGGAACTCGGAATTAAGAAGATCCTCATTTCCACACCTGATCCAAACTCTAAAACTTAATCATCATCAATAATAAAAGTTCTATCTTGCTGGCCAACTGCCTCCTTTGTCTTGCTCCATTGGTCTGTAACTCATTCAGGCAATCGGGGTGCTAGTCATTGCTCCATCCTTACCCCCTAAAAACCTCCCAAACTTCAGGATATGTACAGGTTTTAAATCATGAAAATCATATGTTCTATGTTTTGAAGCACACAGGGTGCTCAAGGAAAAAGGTGAGAAATTCATTCCATGAGGAAAGGAGACCAGATTGTAAATGCCATCAAGTCTTTATAAGAATTCACTGGGTAAAAAAAAATAATAATAATAATAATTCACTGGGTAGCGTAGTGGTTGAGTGCGGAACTGCGGAACTGGCTTGGCGGTTCAAATCCAGCGACGGCTTCAGGAGCAAGGCTGGGTAAGTCCCATGACCACCAAAGGCAGTGATGCCCCCCCCCCCAAAAACAAACAAACAAAAAAGAATTCACTGAAAGGGTGTGTTAGTCCAGGTAGACTAGAGAAACAAATTTCATATAAGGAAAGGGTTTATATACAAAAGGAATGTGACACTCAGAACGCAGCCCAGTCCAGTTCAAAGTCCTAAGTCCGATATTAACCCATATGCCTGAAATCAGTCTCTAAAGTCTCCTTTTGACTCACAAAGTCACAGGTCAGTGGGTGCAGAATTCTGGCGCTGGCAGGGGTCTCCCCATGACTCCTTGCTTCCAGGGCTCAGGGTTCATCAACAGCATGCCACTCCAGCTTCAGAGGTCTGGCTCCATCAGGGCAAGGCCGTGTGATCTCTCGGCCGGCTCCTCCAGCTTCTCAGACACTGCCAGCTTGTCTTTTCCGTGATTCATCGTCTCTGAAACTAACTCCCAACCACTGGGGAAGATAGCTTCTCATCTTCACGAGGGAAATATTGCGAGATTTCTCAGACATATCAGGAGAAAGCCATGCCCACACAGAGGCCTCGTTGGCTACTCAATGGCTATCTCCAGATTAACAGGCTAGACTCCACCCCTACATTTCAATCATAAAATTAACATAAGCACATGACTGCCACAAAGGGTTGTTGCCATTGTAAATAAAATGTTATCTACTAGACATAAACCCAAACCTATTACTATCATGTCAATTTTAACTTATAGTGACCTTATAGTTCAAAGTAGGATAGAACTGCCTCATAGGATTCTTAGGCAATAAATCTTTACACATGCAGACTGCCACATCTTTCCAGCACAACTGGTGAATTTGAACCTTTTGGTTGGTGGGTAAGCACTATAACACTGCAGACTCTGATTAAGTTGGTACAGTTTGAGTCCCAGGAATCTGTTTGCTTAGGCCACCTACGTGATCCTCATGTCGCAATTTTTAAAAAAATATATATCACTTAGTTGGGGATTCTTACAGCTCTTATAACAATACATACATCAATTGTATGAAGTGCATCTGTACACATGTTGCCATCGTCATTTCGAAAACACTTTCTTTCTACTTGAACCCTTGGTATCAGCTCCTTTGTTTTCCCGCCTGCCCCAAACCTCCTACCCTTATAAACCCTTGATGAATTATAAATTATTATCATTTTCATATCTTACACCATCCGCTGTCTCCCTTCACTCATGTTTCTGTTGTTTGTCCCCCATGGTGGGGGGGTGGGATGTTACAGGTCAACCATTGTGATCACTTTCCCCTTTCTCCCCCACACTTTGCTCCTACCCTCATGGAATCGCTCCCATTATTGTTCCTTAGAGGTTTATCTGTCCTGGATTCCCTTTGTCAAGAGCGCTTATCTGTAGTAGTGTACAAGTTCTGGTCTAGCCAGATTTGCGAGGTAGAACTGGGGTCATGATTGGGGGGGGTGGGGGGTGGCAAGCATTAAGAAACTTGAGAAATATTGTGTGTTTAGTTGGTGCTATACTGCACCCTGACTGGCTCATCCCATCCTTGTGACCATTCTGTGAGGGGTTCTCCAATTGTCTACAGATGGGTTTGGGGTCTCCACTCTGACCCCCTCATTTGCATCTGTATAATTATTTCTGATGTCTGATCGCTGACCCTGTCGACACCTCCTGATCCCTCAGGCTGGTGTGCCTCTTCCATGTGGGCCGCATATCACAACTCTTAAAAACATCTTTGGAGGAACAATCTTTTAGGGTTTGAGTTTCAGTGTTATAATTCTAGAAATGTTTTTGAGAAGACTTAAGAGAGAGTCAGAGAGACTGAGCCCCGGTGACGTAAGTGGTTGAATGCGGGACTGCGGCCGTCGGGCTTAGCGGTTCAAATCCAGCGGCAGCTC